>VZRU01020548.1:2295-23068 GCA_013398155.1 Pedionomus torquatus | reverse complement strand
AAAAAAAAAAAAAAGACAATAAGGAATCGTGTTTCCAGCTCAGCTGAAAATCAAAAGTGAAAGTTCAGGAAGACAGCAGAACCTCCTCCCACGACAGCCCTTCTCCTGGCTCCCCGTCACCCAACATAATTTAGAGCAGTTCCGTCCACCCGCTGCTGCAAGTAAACAACAAAAGCGGGCTGTGTTGCACAGCCTGACAATGACAGTCTGTACCCGGCTTTACAGGCCACAAAAGGCTAGGGTAGCTTTGCTTTCTCCGGTCAGCTTAACCCCAGTCCTTTTCTTCCAAGAAGGAAAAAAAAAAAAAAAAAAAAAAAAAAAGGGAAAATTGGCCAGGGTCCTGGCTCAGTGATGGGTCCAGGCCAACTGCCCTGTCTGTGCATGTGTGCGTACCAGCGCCTGGACTGCCTCTGTCTTCACTGCTCATAACTCTTCTTCACTTATCATTTCTCTGTTTTAACCTCCTAGCTTCACAAGCAGCAGAAATAATCACCCCAGAGCCTGTATTTCCATTGCACGAGGCTTTTATTCCTACAAGGCCTAGTTTTGCAACACTTTGAATGCTTAAATATTCGTGCCAGGACTTCAACCTCCTCCCCTTTTTCCCCCCTTTCTCCTCACACTCCTATCTCTTTTCATCTCTGAAACTCCTATTATCCCCCCAAACTTCAGTATCTCAGGCTTCACCCTTATCCCAGGCTGGGCAAGTGGGAGGGGAGGCAGCATATCGAAAACATTTCTCTTTCTCGATGTATTTGCAAAACTGGAATTTGCTATTCTATCATCATGCACATGTCCATGGACTCCTGCAGAAAAGCCAACCTTCACTTAATCCTCTGGATAGGTAGCCCTTCTTCTGGAGAAGTTTTACTATACCACGCATTCATATTCCTGTCTTTGTTTCCCCAAGCCTTCAGGACAGGACAACAACTGACAGAGACTAAAGGTTTTCCTCAATCCAAACCACTGTGTTTGAACACAAATGAGCTCTGGGCAGTTCTGGAAGACTACAAACAAGCTTGAGTAAACTTTAATTACAGAAGTAGAAGCAGAGACAGGTGACACAGCGGGAATGCAGAGATACTGTCTGAGCGTGAAAGACCAAGGTTAGGAAAGTCAGAACTGAAGGGTAATGAGGAAAGATTTCCACAGATATCACCTATCAGCAGCAAAGGAAAGACCAGGGAAAATGTGGGAAATGAGGAAGGAGAGCTAGTGACAAAGGACATGGAAGAAGTTCAAGGTACTCCTTGTCTTTACTGGTAAGATCTACCTTCAGGAATCCCAGACCCCAAAGACCAGTGGAATAGGCTGGAAGAAGGAAGAATTTCTCTTGGTGGAGAAGGATCAGGTTAGGGAACATTTAAACAAACTAAGTGTACCCAAGCCCATGGAATCTGGCAAGACCCATCATGAGTGCTAAGGGAGCTGGTGGATGCCATTGTGAGGCCACTCCTGATGATCTTGGAAAAGTCCTGGGGATCACAGGAGGCTCCTTAGGACTGGAAGAAAGTAAATGTCACTCCTGTCTTCAAGAAGGGCATGAAGGAGGATCTAGGGAACTACAAACGCTCAATCTCAACCCAGTCATCAGGAAAGTGAGAGAACTAACCCTTCTGGAAGCGATTTCCAAATATATTAAGGACAAGACAGCAACTAGAAGTAGTCAGGATGGATTTATTAAGGGAAAAACATACCTGAGCAACCTTATAGCCCTTTGGAGGAGTTAGGCACCAGAAGTGGGGCTCAGGCAGAATACAGACGTGAAATTTTGCTAAAATTGCCTTTTTGCCATTCCTTTCTTGATATTGTTCTATAAGAGAGATGACAAAATCTCTGGCAGGCCTCTGGCCTCCCTCATTTCTGAGCAAACTTCTTTTTATAAGCAGATAGTTAAGCGTCCAAAATGTCTGGAGTCAAGGCTGAACAACCTGAACTGATAAAAGTAAAACTCCAGAAAAGACGCTGCCTTGAGTGTATTAGCCAAAAATTCTGCCCTTGTTTGCTTGAAATATGTATTTTATTTAGTTAGTCTACATGAATATGTGGCTATGACTGCAATGTGAAAATTTTGGTAATCATCTTTATAACAATGAATGGCCTGGACCAAGTATTTTCCTTTATGTCAGTGAAATTTCTGATAATTAATTTTGACACCCTGTATTAAAACAAAAATAAAGAGCCCTTACTGAGCTTCTAGAGCCAAAAATGTAGCATAACACTCCGAGAAGCTTGAAATTTTTCCAGCAAACAGGTTTTCTATCAGAAAACGTTGTTTGATTTGACAAAAAGGAAATGTTTCACAAGCATCTTACTGAAAATTTACCACTTAATTGTAAATATAAAATTTAATTTTAGCTTTATTGAACTGATGATCATTTTTTCCATTCTGGCCTACACCATGAAAACCTCTGAGTTTTGAACTGAAATGCTGAATCTCTGAATGACAGAGGTGGAGAATGTGAATAAGGACGCCTTTTTCACCCTTACCCAAGAACTAGGAGGAGGAAGTGGAAGAGGGAGTAAAATGCATCTAACAGATGTCAGGATGAAAACAAGCAATAATAAGCCTTTTTCTGTATGTTGAGGATGTCCTTCACACAAGAAGATGCTAAAAGTTCAGGGGACAAATCTTCTGAGTACTACTACATATGAAGACAACAAATCCAGCACGGAAAGTGTCTAAGCCAGGACTCCTTGAAGACTACAAGAATGTTCTGGCAAAGAACCACCACTTTTTTGCTGCTTGACCTTTGGTACAGGATACTTGGTTCAGGGCAAAAGGTATCATTGATTTTCCCAAGGAGGTAGTAATTGGGCTTTCTGACTAGAACAAAATCGTGTTTCCATCTTAGTACTTTCTGCCTATTTTGTTCTATCCTTACCTTTTTCAGGAGGAAAAAAACTCCAGAAAACCAACATTCAGAGAGTTTTATTACAAAAGATTAATATATTTTAGAGGAAAAAACCCAACATTTTAAATTTCAAGTTTGGGGTATACTTAAAAAGCATGAAGGAGGAAATAATGAAGCATAGGAGAGAAACCTCAGTGAAACTCCTTTAAAGCAGGTAGTAACAGGACCAAACACTCTTTTTTCTTTTCTGAATAACACTTTGTCCAAAATTCACTTAGTTGTTTCTACAAAGTGTACCCTGTCTCATATAACAACACAAACAGATGCCATTCAATAACTAAGCATAACTTCCAGTCCTGGGTTTCTGCTCTTTCAGTCTGTTATCTGGAAGAATTTAGGTCAGGTGTGCCCTCAGCTTTTGGGAGATGGGTTTCATCCATTTGCCTCAGGGGACTTAGAAAGGCCAGAAGTATGAGAATTACATAGCCAGGGCTAAAATCTAGATTTGAAATGTCATCTTTAATTTTTAATGTCCTTGGCTTTTCCTATTGACACAAGAATCACAATGGTTTACTATTTTGGAAAGATTATTTCTTATTATTTTAATATAAACCTTAAAAAAGCAACATGATTAATAATTCCAGGATGAAGTATGAAAATTGTTCTAAAGAATTGTTAACAGTTTATTGAAACATTTGCTAACTACCATGTGAAGACATACATTTACTTGCCCTTTAAAACTATGATTATTTTTCCAGGATGCTGGAAGTTCTTTTAAGATCTGTTATAATCCAATATGAAATACTTGTTTAAGGAGATTTCATATCACGAATATTGAGCTATTTACCTTCATGCTATGCCTGGCACGTATATGTAGCGAGTTTGCAAGTTTTAGGCTGTCATGAATGTTTCTTGAGAAACGGCCTTGGACGGAAGTAATTTTTCTAAATTAAACGAATATGTTGTTTCTGATTTTCTAAAATACCCAAAGGAGCTAGCTCGCATTCTAGATCAATGGCCTGCAAAATTTCACTTTGAAATATGATGACATTTTTTACTTAGTGAAGCACAAAATATCTCTGGAAACAAAGAAACTATTTGCAGAGGACCTGATCCTGCAAACTTTGCCCTCTCTGGGAAAGTTTTCCCATTGACTTTAACAGGGCTGCTTATCTGAGTTTTCATGTAAGTTGAGAATCAGGATGGAGCACTACGCACAGGTGTCTGTGCAATCAACATTATTTTGTAATTAAAGCACATAACTGATGCTTTCCAGTATATTTGGTCTCTTAAAAAGAAATGAGGGCTGGCTGTTTTCTTAAGAAAAGGAAAATTCCAACCTTCTATCGGGTAGGGATTTTTGAGGGTCAAAGTCTATATCATTTTAGACATGATCCCCAAATCCTTTTCTGCATTGTCAGTTTGTATAAATTGTGTTCAGCGCTCTAAGTTAGGAAGTGTAGGCGTAGGAAATAAAACCTTTTGAAGGCTCTGGCCTCTCTGAAGACAGTAACTCAAATTGTGCCAGGAGCTCTGGGTACAGCAAACTACCATGGCCACAAATTCAGGCTGTGTGTGGCTGATCCTGAGTCCCAAATACACTGACTAAAGCCTTTAGGAGTCGATGGAGAGGATCCCACAGAGATTCAGTTTTAAATGAACTCTTAGGGCTAATGGCTTCATTATAGAAGGGAGACAAGAGTATCACAGAACTTTTGTCTCCCTGGTACCATGGAGCATTAGAAATGCCAAGGCACAGGTGTGCATACAGAGAGACACAGCATCCCTGAATAAACTTAACCATCATTTAAATCCATCCAATAGTGGTGAGGAACCGAAGGTAAAATGGGCTTCAGGGTGTTTACCACTTCACCATTTGTTTGCAGTTATGCATCGCTTGGGCTTAAATTTCTCTGCAAGCAGGGCTTTGTCTTGCATAAGATACGCTTCTTGTTAGTTTTGGCAAGGGCTACACAATTATCTCTCCTCCCAGTTCTCTGCCAAAAGAAAAAGGTACATTGGATGTGCAGGAAGACTTGGGTCTGCTCCACAAAGTGTTATCCACAGAAATATAGTCAGAGAGTTGTACAGATGTGCCCAGAAAGGCTATTACCTCATCAGGACCAGTTTCACAGAATAAAATGGGCCATGGTTTTGCGTGTTGGTTAGGTGATTTTTGGTTTGTTTTTTTTTTTTTTTATTTATTTTTTTAAAGGCTAGTTACTTCCATATTATGTTCTCTACACGGAGTTCCTCTGAATCACAGTCTTCCATACAAACATCTAATCTTGAGGTGAAGACTTTTGGGCTAATGACTTAAATTACTTTGGCTTTCCAAAACATTTGCTCTGTTTCTCTCGAGAATTAGTTTCATTTTTACTTTCCATTGCTCATCATACTAGCTATCTCCACTTAAGTCCCAGAGCAGTGTGGCATGTTCAAATTACCTAGTCTTCCTCTTTTTGATCAGGTTTTTAGGTCTTGTACTGTGCAGAACTTTTTCCCAGCATTGGGATATTTTTACTGACTCATTTTTTGCATCTTCTTCAGTTTTTCAACATCTTTTTATAAATATGGGACAGCCAGAACTGTGCATAATGTTCCAACATCTGTGTCCCTGCAGCTATGTGCAAATGTAAAATTATATCCGTGTTTCCACTGATTGCTCCTCTCTTTTTACATTTAGGGCTTGTTTTAGCTACTAAAGCAACTCCTTGCCCATGTGTCCTAAATCTTTCTCAGGGCATTGCCTTCCTTAGCCACAGACTCTGTGGCCACACTTGTCTTCTCGATCCTACATGCAGATTTCTGATTTTTACCTGTATTAAAACACATGCTCTTTGTATATCAAGTCCATATAATCTTGTACCTCTGCCCAGCCATCACCGTCATGTACCACTCTACCAGATTTTATGTCATTAAGACATTTTTGGTGGTAATTTACATTCCCCTCTAGATTACCAACAGAAACGAATGCCAGCAGCATCACTAGTACTAATTTGCAGATTTCTATTGTAAATGTTTACATTATCCTGTGATTTCCCACTGAAAATGCTATTTTAGGATGTGCCAATCATTCAGTTCTTCACCTACTCCAGAATTACTTCCCAGACTCTGTATTTTGCAGTGCTACATTGATACATGGTTTGATGTTAAACCAAGTAACATTTGGTGTTTTACATCTATACAGTGCTTTTCGTCAATGAGCCATCATCAGGCAATGAAACCCATTTGTTTATCATGGTTTATTTTTCTTTAATCTTGACTGGCTATATTTTCTCCCCTGTTATTTCCTTATTACAGTTGAGTAAAAACTTAGTTTTTCACACTGAAAAGGCAAACTGAAATAGACCGATATATTTTGTGAAACCATGTTAATGTTCTCAAATTATTTCAGCTGAAAACAAGCGTATCTAAATATGTAATGGTACAAGGAGAACTTGAAAAAAAAAAAGTTGAAAAATATTGGGTTGACATTTTAAGAAGAGAATATTTGATTTTTTCAATCTAAAGTATTTAATTTCAAAATTTTCAACAGCTTTATGTAAGAATATCTTGTATCTTAGTATCAACTAAAATATTTCTTTTGGGATCAAATAAAGCAATTTCTTCAATCTATTTCATTAAAAAAAAAAAAAAAAAAGAAATCTCGTCAGTCTGGAACAATTTAAAGAGTGGAATTGCAAACAGATTTGGAAACACTTTTACTCATACATCTGCTTCCTTTATTGATGAATGCCACTTCATCTTCTCCGGGGTTTTTTCCTAAAATTTCTATCTGACAAGAGAACTTTTCATTGTTATTGTCTCATTGTCTCTTCAATATAAAACAAATATGCCCAAGATAACCTCAGACATATCTTCCTCTGGAGCTGGTGATTTTTAATAAACTCTGTAGGTGAGCAGCACATGACTCCTGAAGTCTCTTGTGGGATGATTTATTTCAAAGGTTACTAGAAATTTCTGTATGAGAAATTTTGCCATCCCTAAACACTGAAATTCCTATAGCAATCATAGGCCTTTTTTTCTTTCATGATCCATCTATATAGTTCTAAATGGAAAGACAGGTATTTAATAGACCCAGTTATTTCCATATGCCTTTACTTTCCTTATTGCTTTTCCACATTGCCATACTTTGTGCCTAGAACATCTTTTTCCTGCCACTTCTTATGTTTTGTCACTATTGGGTTTTTATCCCTAGCTATTTTTCTCCTTCCCTTTCTTGTTTGTGGAATTAAAGTGCTTTGGTCCTTGCAGTAAATGTCTTCTACAAAGCTTTATTTCTCACTATGTTATTTTCTGGCTTTTCCTTCCATTCTGTGACATCTGCAAGAACCTGTCTCCAAGCACAGTTAAAACTGTCTTAGTATTTTTTCTGTGAAAAGTTATAAGTTATATTAAGCATCGCTTGCCTGAACACCCTAAGTCAAAGCTTTTTTTTTTTTTTTTCTTCTTATGTTACTAGCATAACTGCATACAACACACACAGAGTTCACAAAGGTGAAATGCCTGATATAAAAAGGCAAGGTATGAGAAGCACCTGCTAATTTTGAAGTTGATTGTTTTAATCGTATCAGTGGTGATATTTTGGGGTTTTTGCCTGAGCATGTATTATTTAAGGAGCTCATCGCAGTCTTTGAGGACCCTGTCACCATTTTGTGCCCGGTCTTGTCCCCTTACCCTCTCATCCTGACTGGTGGGATTCACAGTCACAGCTGCACAACCTGCTGTCACATCCACTCTCGGGTTTGGGCATCGCTTAACATGCCACTGGCATGGGAGGATGCAGTCAGCCTGCGAGCACACTATAAGGAATAAGAGTGTTGCCTCTCAAGTATGATTTAATTGTAGAAAGGAAGAGCACTTGAACAAAAGCTAACTTTATTGACACTGGTGAGGAGAGGCCTATTTTGTGGAGCTGAGTGTGTAAATGGTGGTTAAAGTAACCTCTAACAAGGAGGATCTTAGTACTTAAATAATGGGATCATGGGGTCATACGAAATCCCCTCTAAGAGGGCAGACTCTTTATATAAATCATGGGAGCATAATCTCTCCAAAAAGCACAAATAACAAAGAGGGCTCAGTACATAGATGGTGGGACCACAGGTCACTCAAGTGTAAGACTCCTCTAAAAAAGAGGAATTCAATACCTAAATACTGAGAGAACAGTGTCATTGTGTGCCATCATAGCAATAAAGAAATTATTTTTAAGATGGAAAAAGCAACCCTTTTTTGCTCCTCTGTGGAATTCTGTAGCTAATGCTGTGACATGCATTTCTATATGTATGCACAGCAAGAACTGCCATGTCCACTCCAAGAGGCTGCCTGCGACATTACAATATTATAACTTACTTCCCTGTGTGAAGATGTATCCTTCTACCTAGGACTTGTCCCAGGCATGTGGTGCTTGCACTGTCTCAGTGCTCCTCTCCCTTTTCACGTTGTCCCTCATACTGCACCCCTGTCCTGCTGCACTGTGCTCAGCAGCCTTTTACAAACGGTCTTGACTCCATCATGTGGCAGCTTTTATTTGGTCAGAAATACCACTGGGTGTCCTGACCCAAGGCAGAGGGACTCTCGGAGGCTTCTCAGGAACATCTGGAGACAACACATTCCTTCTCAGTGCCATGCAGAGAGACAGGCATTGCAGCAAAAAAGAGCAGCTGAATGGCACATGAAGGGAGATATGGCCTTCCCACAGCATTTGTTTAAAATTAGCCATCCCTTCCCCCGACAGCAGGTCAAACATCTGGTGTGGTGGTGCCATTTCTACAGGTGGAACACATTCTACATAACTTCTACATGTTATGGGCCAAGCTGCAAGGTGGTATTAAGGGAAGGTAAGGTATTAAGGTACTGATCTTCCAGAAAGCCATGGACTGCTGGGACCTCAGTCCTGGGTCTTCCCCGAATGATGCTATCAAGGTCCTGTGGAGTACTGTCTAAAGCAGTGAGCCCTGGGTTTGGACTCAACTAGTGCAGATCTTCGGAAAGCTCAAGCCTGTTTTCAGATTGTGTTTGCGGGAGCAAAAGGCTCTTGTATTACCCTGTGAATCATCCTGCTATGCAGGCAACAACTTTGGAGTGAGAGAGCATTTTTACTAAATTTGCAACATTTTGCAACATGCTACAATGTAAGAATCAGATTACGCACAAATATCCTCCCATAAAATGAAGCGTGTTTCATTGCGTGTTCACAGACAAAACATTTTACTACCTTTTTTGGCATAATGCAGTAATGTCCAAACCCATATGTTGCACTGAGGGAGAGAAGAGTAGGCTGCTGTTGCAAAGGTACATGCATACATCTTCAACTCAAACAGAAATAGTAATAATAATGTATGTGTATGCATGGATGGAGTGAGCATATCCATATGTACATTATGTACTATGAAGACAGGCTGAGAGAGCTGGAGCTGTTCAGCCTGGAGAAGAGAAGGCTCCAGGGAGACCTTATAGCAGCCTTCCAGTATCTGAAGAGAGCCTACAGGAGAGCTGGAGAGGGACTCTTTGTCAGGGAGTATAGTGATAGGACAAGAGGTAATGGTTTTGAATTGGAAGAGGGGAGATTTAGATTGGATATTAGGAAGAAATTCTTTCCTGTGAGGGTGGTGAGACACTGGAATAGGTTGCCCAGAGAAGCTGTGGATGCCCCATCCCTGGAAGTGCTCAAGGCCAGGCTGGATGGGGCTTTGAGCAACCTGGTCTAGTGGGAGGGGTCCCTGCCCATGGCAGGGGGGTTGGAACTCGATCCTTAAAGACTAACCATTCTATGATTCTATGATACATAAATGGTGTTTGCATGTTCTTCAAATCTATGCTTTGAAAAGGGGACTGATCTTGCAGCCCAAGATGCTGAGCACCTCTGAAAACACAGCTCACACTCATACTTACTAGATTTCTAGTGCTTGCCGATTTCTGATCCTGAAAACACTGAAATCAAGAGCAAAATTGTCAGTGACTTCCCAAGTACAGAATCAGGCCTGCTCTGCAACCACAGCTGAAATATTTGAGTAAGCTTCGTGGGAGCAGAAAAAAAAAAAAAGAGTGGCAGGCTGTCTGTGTGGGAGCAAATTTTCAAGTTAATTCCACAGTCACAGGAAAAAGCACCGCTGCAGTTCAGGAAAGGGAAAATGCAGGCTTCGGTCCAGCGTGCAAGTGTGTGGGCAGCATCCCAGGGTGTCAGTCCTCACAGTGACTTCAGCAGAGACCTTCAGATACTTAAAGTACGTGTCTAAATACTCTTTTGGATGGGGACTAATTACTGTTGGTTTAAATCACATGAAAAGACTGTGGGGGCAAGAGCTTAATCAGTGATTAAGGAGATGATAAGGGACACTACCTAACAGCCTGGTTTTACTTCAACATAATTTTTCATTTTCATTATATTCCATGCTTTCTGTGCTTGTCATCACTCCTTGCTATTAAAAAAAACAACCCCAAAACAACAAAAAACACTTTCAATAGGTGTTGTTGGTGTGGCTATGGGCTTTTCTATTCCTCTGGAGCAGTTTAAGTTGGTGAAACCTTGAGGAAGCCATAGAGTTGCCAGGATCAGGGTTGTGTGCTGGTAGCAACTTTTCTTTTTCCCCTTGAAAAGAAGCTTAGAGCGCAATTTTGTCACTAGATTTGATTGTATGACAGAAAGGTGACACAACTCTGCTCATTTTGCCCCCATCTCTGCTTCTGGAACAGTCCATGATGTGAGAAGTTCTGGCCCATGAGCGATTTTCGGGAGATGAGATGCAAAAACTGAGAAGATGCAGAATTGAGTCTCTCATCCAGACAGCCGCAGGAATTACTTCTACAGTTTGAAGTATTTTTGCTGCCCACGTCTCCAACAGCTGACCAAGTTTATGAGCTTACTTTTCGTTGTTCACCATAGGCACAGTCTCCTGTCTCATTCTGAGAGTGCATGAAACACATCTCTTGGCAATCTAAAGCTGTGGAATCCAACACTCCCCTCCACCCCAAAGAAAAGTTTTTATTTCAAATTCCCTCAGAAGTTTTAAAACATTGTTTGGGGTCTTTCAGCCTTCTGTTTTCAATAGTTCTATTTTTTTGGCATGTGGCACCTACATTGTTTCAAACTTACTTGTTATAAAGACCTGCCTGTGGTGTATGTAAAGGGCACTATATAAATTAACATGCGCTAAATCATTTCAACAAAACATTTGATCTTCGAGGCCAAGTCAAACTCAAAAGAAGAGGATTTGTGAAAAAACAAAACAAACACAAGGGGATGAGGGGAGAATCATGTTCATCCTGCAGGAGGCCATTACCGGTTATCACCACCAGCTTGTGAGATACCAAGACCCACCAGCCCTTTTTTATGAGCAGAGGAGAAACAGTCTCCAGCTTTGGGCTCCCAAGCAACTTCTTGGCCGCACTCACAGGTTGCAGGTCAGGGGGATTGAAGGCACAAGAAGGAGCCCAACCTTGGCAGCACTGGGAGAGAGGGAGCGTGTTGGCACAAGTCCTCTTGCCTCTCCCAATTGGATGTGCAACTTTCAGGCATAAAACTATTGTTTTGCTTGCTGGGCCTTCCACAGCAGCTGGGCCAAGCTTCCTGCTAGGAGCCAGGATCTGCAACCTTATGAAAGTTGCAGGGCCCGGCAGGCTGTCGGTATTTTCAGCTGGATCGAGCCCAGAACAATTTTATTTTCATCAGAAATGTTCCCTGGCCCTACCACATGTGCAAGCCTGTATGAAACCACCAAGAAGGCTCCCTCCCCCCGCTATCTTATTTAGCTCAAATTCAGCTGCCCAGCAGAACTGTTTCTTATCCAAGCCCTTAGAGACAGGAGAGGAGAGCAGAGATTTAATTATAATCTTTCTCTCTCTCCACCTCCCACAGAACATTAATGCTTTTCATTAGCCACAGCCAAAACCTTGCTTTATAAGCTGCGAGGGCTGTCTTTTAAAAATACGTCCAGCATTAAAAGAGTTCTGAATGGCAGTAACAGCAGCATAACCCCTCATCCACAGGTGTGGGAGATTCGCTGGAGGATTGCTTGGTGGAGAGGCGAGTTTTATTTGAAAGACATCTGATTCCTATTTCTGTCCATTGGCTGATTACCCCTCACATTACAGCACTTCTGTGCCCACTGACAATTTCACATACACGTCCAAATGAATGACAGAAAAGCCTTGACATCCAGGAGCTCTGGATGATTTTTATAAGTATCCAGATGTTTAGACTTTTATCTGAAGCTTATCCAAAGAATATGAGGCCACTCCTAGCAGCAGCCTGACAAATATCCGCAGCCATTTATTCTGTGTGTAGGTCTAGAGCGTACATTTATATGGACATATCACTGAGTAGGTACGTCTGTTGACCTCAGTGGTATAGAAATGCAGGTAAACCAAGAATGTCATTTTTGACTCACAATTACAATGTGATTTGAGTGACACAATTAAGTCAGTGCCTTACATTGATGGAAAAAATCTGGGGAAATACAGGACACTGACTTAATTGACATTGCCTTACAAAAGGCAATGACAGCTGATTTTTTTCCTTTGAAAAATTAGAGTTTATTGCCAGTACTTCCTGAGAAGAAAGCTACCCAGAGGTCAGAGAGCACCACAAGAAAGACAGAGACTGGTTCCTCACCATGGGTGATTTTTTATTCTTTTTCTTTTTTAAACAAACTACCGCTTTTCTTCTTATGCCCTTGTTGTTTGCCTGCTTTATTGATATAAAGAGGCAAATAGATCTAGGCTGGCTTCAGAGGTATTTGGGTTCTTTTACCCGATAGCCTTTAGAAGCTTCAAGCAGGCAGCTCTGTTGTGTGGGTGCCATGCAAACACACAGTGTGGTAGGAAATCCTCTCGTGTGAAGAGCTGACAGCCTGCTTGGAGGGAAGAACACAACAACTGGCATAAGGGATACCTGCCTGGTCGATAAAGGGCAAATGAAAGGGCCATGGGTTTACATGGATTACAGTTGCTGGTTACACAGATTAAGCAGGCAATTAAAGGCAGCAGGAACAACAAATGTCCTTCCAAGTGAAGGAGCTGCTATTGGGCTGCAGGTTGACTGTTGCTCTTCCAACTGTAAACTGCTTTTTGCCATAAAGACAAAAGCACAAAAGCTGAGGGAGAGGGAGGAGCCCCTGGAAGCAGTCCCACAAATGGGACACGCTTTCCTTGATTCCTCAAGAAATTTTACACAGTTGACTAGGGCCTTTTTTATGTCCATTTTGATGGTTTCTTATCTTACGTTTTAATAGGAAATCTGCTGAATGTCTAAAATGCCTTTTGGCAGTCAGACCTATTGTTGCTGATCTCTGGGACTTAAAAACAGTTTAACTTATCAAGAAGCTTTGGTGTAGATCTGGTGTAGTGGGTAGGTTCATTTGGTTTTTAAACGCTTTCTTTTGGATCACTTTTAATCATCACTTACGTTGCATAGGGCCATTTATGCATTGACAGGTTGATGGGGACTTTAATGTACATAAAACTCTCTCTGTCAGGACTTATGCCTCTCTGTCAGATTTTATCCTGCAGCAGAGAGGGTTCATGTACAGTTGCTGACAGATAAAATAAGCTCCTCCAGCAGCTGCAGTTCTGCCTCCCACAGACTTTTTTCTGCTCTGATCCCGTGTCCCCAGCTAAGCGCTGAGAAACCACGGGCGGCACCACGGGGCTGTGCTGGGACTGGCAGGAACACGGCTCCAGACCTGCAAGAGGGAGGATGGGTTAGAATCATCACGGCCATCTCCTGTAGCCCCATACTATGTCCAGTGGTGTTTGGCCTCTTTCTTAAGCCCCAGCTACAGGAGAACAGTGGCAGCAAGGAAAGCTTTACTCTGTTCTAAACAGAAGAGTATTTCCAGCCTCTATTCCTGTGGAGAAAACCTAAAAGGCAAGAAACTTACTTAAGAAAACAGGTCTAATTTCACAAATCACATAATAACTGAAAAAGTTCATGAATTTTAAGTCTGTCCCGTGATCTTAAGGACTGGAGTCATGTATTTAAAACTCTTGGGTTTGAATACGGAGACCTGCCCTGTGTGGTTTTGAGGGCAAGCACTGAGGTTTTTCACAAGCCTGGTGCAATCACAGCGTAGAGGTATGCAGATATTATATCTAATATGAAAAGGTGCCCAGCATCTGTCATTCCCACAGAAGCCAATGGAAACTGCAAACACTCAGCTTTGAAGGATCAGGCCTTTAATCATTAATATGTTTCCAGATCTATAAAAAAATATTTCCTAAGATACTTTATTTCTGCAAGAAATTCCCTGTTGGCAAGAGACTTTTCATAGCTCCTTAAAGACCTATAAGGAACTGTGGAAGAAATAAAGTGAGGCTTTACTTATGGAAATCAGACCTACTGGAGAGCAACTGGAAATGTTTTTTATGAGTCTTTATAATGGAACTACAGTAGCAGTTCCATGTTGATTTTTATTCTAAGACCCTATTTTTTTTCTTCTTCCTTTTTAAGCCAAATTTTTTCCCACCTGAAACTTAACGTGTGGTCTCTTGGCAAAGCGGAATATTTTTGGAAAGTTTAAGGCTGATCTGATAAGCCTTTTTTAAGTAAGGAGATTTGAAAACATAGAGATATTTTACTTCTTAAAAATCGTCAAACCTGTTCTTGTTCATTTAGAAGTTGAAAACTGCTTACGCTAAAAAATTTCCATTGTGTTTTTATATTTGCCCTTAATAAGATACAGCTCATGAACGTACTTTAAGTCGTTTCAGAGGTACAGAAATTTTGGAGTTTATTAATTCAGCTTCACCACATTGAATTTTTTACATAGACTTATTGAAGTGGACAAAAATTGAAGCGACCCACAGATAACAAACATAGTTCTGTAGTGATACTTCGAGCTACCCTGAGCATCTCTGAAGACAGCTTTGGGGGAGAGAAGCTTCTTCCCTGGATAACTCTGGAAAAGACCACATAGCAGAGATGTTTCTTCTCCATTTTAAAATTGCTTTGAGTAAAGTTTTAGCAAACAGGTCATGAGGTCTTGACAATGGAAGCACTTTGACTTGTGATACGTGGCCTGATCGTAGGGGTCACTGTCTCGTCTCCATTTTAAAATTGCTTTGAGTAAAGTTTTAGCAAACAGGTCATGAGGTTTGACTTGTGATACATGGCCTGATCATAGGGGTCACTGGATCTGTGGCAGTGCAACCCCTCAGGCTCACCTCCTTTTCAGCATGCTGGATTACTGACTCTTCCTCCTCCTTGTCAACGTCTTTGATGGACACTTGAGTTGCAGCCCACAGACATTTCACCCCAGCTTCCCTTTCTGGAAAAGTTCTGTGGGTTTTGCTACTTTGTTTTGTTCAACAAAAAAATTGTTGTAGGAGATAAAATGGTTCATTTTCTCTCTGGGAAAAGACAACCTTCTTCCAGCAGACAAGTACCGCTTTTCCTTTCCATGTGCTCCCCTCTCTTTCCTTCCTGTTCTCTCTTTGTTTTCTTGCCCCCACATTGATAAATCCATGCCTGCTTGTTTGTGTTGCTTTCTTTGGTAAAGAACTTTCCTTTCTTTTTTCTACTGACACTATTTAATACCATCTCTTATATTTTTAGAGCAATTAATATCCAGAAAGGAGGGGAAACATAGGAATCCCTCTTTCCACTATGCCATTACACCTATCATGCCTACAGTAGAGGGTATATCCAGGATTTTCCTCAATTACAAAATTTGTAATTGAGGAAAAAATTGCAAAATGTGAATTCACTTAATTCTTTATCATATGCAAATACACCATGCTGAGCAGGGAAGGGGTTGCCTGCTTGTTCACTGTAAACTTTTGTTGAGGTTTGAGGAAAAGCAAAGTGGAGGGGACTCTTATCAGCAGGGCACCCCACCCAGCAGCTTGGTCACTGCCATGGAGCTTTCCTGTTCTTCTGCCTTCTCTCTCTGCTCGAGGGACCTGAGGCTGCAGCTGCTCAATTTTGGCTCATGACAAATTCTGTCAGATCCAAACCTCATTCCAACCAGAACATAACTACTGAGATGTTGTACCCAGGGCAGCAATAATTTCAGCAGCTACGTATTTCTTTTGCAAAGAAAGACCCTAACTACCAAAAATAAGAGCAATGTTAGACAAACAGACTGTAATGTTGCAGGTTCCTTTCTGCTGCAAGGGTTAATTTGCACTCCTGATCTCAGTCAAATAAACTCAAAGTTTCACAGAAGCTGAATATTTTTTCCTTCTTACGCATCTTTGCATATCTTATTGTCATGAGTACCTGTAGCAGAAGTCTCAGTGACTAACACAAAAGTTGGGGGTTTTGTCAGTCTTTCTGATGTTATCTAGAGATGAAAATTGTGAGTAACCTCAACAGAGTCTGTTTCCATGTTTTTCATAAAGCTCTCAGCAATATTCAATGCTTTTATTGACTACTTGACTGAGACTTCTGGAAATTCACCTTTCTTTGCTAATCATTGTTTCTGGGATTTGATCTGTGTACCTTGCTACAGACTAAGGTACACTTTTTATACCATGTTGCTCATGATGAGGCAATGCCATGCAATATGTTCTACACAGCATCTCCTTTAATGCCTGCAGATTTCATATTGTATTGATTTCAGTGAGCTTGCTATCAGGTCTTGGACAAGGGTTTGGAAGAAAACACTGAATTTATAGCTAGATATACGATTAAGCTGCAAGTGCTCAGTGATTTTCTAGTTAGGTTCCAGAGTGTTCCTGGTATGTAATAAATAGAGATAACATGTCCTTGTGCATTGTCTTTTGGTATTGGATTAATTCCTTACATGATGCTCGGGTGGCTCCTTCAAAAACAAGACATGTCTGTCTCAAATAGAAGATTTGTTGAGAAACTGTTCTTCTTACATCATTAGATAGTACACAACAGCATTCTTCTCACAGCAAATGTTGTAGTGGCAGTGGTTTTTGAAAGCTTGGCTACATCACCAACTTTCTCAGATGTTTGATGGGTATACTGAGCTGCTAAGCTGGTCTGCAGGTTTTATATAGACATATTGCGTATAATGTGTATATATAGACATATATATACACACACACAAATTCTATTCTGGGGATTAATTATTCTGATGTTATCCATAGTCTCCAGGAAAATTATACTTGCCTAGGCTATTTGTGAGGTAGAGCAGTAACAGGGTGAAGATTGCCAAATTTGTTGTTGGAATTGATACAGAAATCCAGGTTTCCAGCTCAAATGATGAGTATGTCATCTTAGGTTGGGCTTGGTGACAGAATTTATAAACTTACTTAGAAATGCTTTTACAGGATCCCATGAGAAGGTTGGCATGTTGCAGGTCATTTTATCTCTCATGTCTCTACTCATATTCTGGAAGAAATGTGGGATATTAAAAGTAAAATTGTAAGTGAGGATAAAGTAAATAAGGTTGCCACTGCCTTCAGGCTGATATGCTGTATATTGGTCCCACTCGAAATTTTGAAGTCAAATTTTGATGCTATCGTGATCTGTATTGTTTTTTTACAAGCTAGTGACATACCCAGTAGCCAGAGAAGTATTGATGTAGAGGTGGTTTGAGTTATTAATTCTATGGCAAAAGTCTGTTGTAGCTTGCAGAAAGGTCTTGCTAGAAGGTATTTAGTTAACAAGGGGGGGTGGAGATGATTCTGATGAACTCTTCAGTACCAATCCCCTTGTCAGATATTATCAGCCTGTCAGTATTGCCCAGGTGATGGCTCTTTTAATAGAAGAACAATAGTGGATGAGATCCCAGGTTATATAGATGGGGTTTTTTTTACAGTTGTTTGCAAAGTAACTGGGGGTTATTGTTGAACTCTAAGGTGAGGAGGTACATAGGATCAATCTATTTTCTTTTAGTCAGCAGCAGCAGAGAGTTGCCCCTTGTCCTCATTGCTAGAGGTAATTACCAAGCTTTAGGACCGCCGTATCTCCTCCACTGGGTTTTGGCCTAACCACAAGTAAGGCTGATCTGAAGGGTGTAGTACTCAATGGCTGTCACCTTTTGAGAAAAGGAGGAGTTCTGATAACAATACCACTTTAGATATTTTTGGGGGGATTCATCTCACCAACTTTAGCCGTCAAAGACTTTGATTTCTACTGTTCCAAAACAAGTGCACAAACTAAGTGGGATCATCCCCCTCCTTGTGAGTGCCTGTATCTCTGGTTAACTCCAGAGGGAACCTAGAGAAGCAGCTGAGACCACCCTTTGGAAATGGAAAGGGGATACCATCATGTCCTCCAGTGCATGGACATGGCAAACCGTCTATTTATTGTGGTTTAACAATTTATTCATCATCTATCGAGCCATAGTAATTGACTGTGCGCATGTTCTCAGCCCACCCCAGTTAAGTGCTCGCTTTAATCATTCTCTAGAGACACTCATTAGGCTGCGGTAACTTAATCACTTGTCAGTGTCTATTCAGACCTTAATTTCTCAAAGTACATGGTCGTATTCACCGCCTTTGTTCCAGAAAGCCACCTAAATATTGGCTAATTCTATACACATGGGCTGAGACACAAAATTAGAAAGATGAGAAAAGTAGTAGGTCTACAGTTTTTCTTCGTATTCCAAGAAAAGCTTCCAAATCAGGAACGATGCAAATGTACAAAAGTAATAGCATCTAACTTTCCTTTTGGTGTAAAGCTGACTTTCTCGAGGAAGAAGGGCAATAAAGCTATTTTAAAAAAACTGAAAGTCATGGCAGTCGCATGACATTTTTATTTGTTTTCAAACAGGAGCCGTGTGGCTTAGGGAAGACACACACTGACCTTTCACTTCTGTGCTTTCCAGCTCGAGCGCTGCTGCAGACCCTAAGTGAAAATGAGCCCATTGGTCTCATCCAGACCCCGGCGCATGTTAGCCCACATTACAAAACACCAGAGAATTTGGCACAATCAGCAGTTTCTGCTCAAGAGGGGCCCAGGACTGCAATAGTAGAGGTGTTAGAGATCAGAACTCGGGAACGCTGGTTGAGTTACGTGGGAAAGCAAAATACTTGGTCTCTCATTTTCATTGGGACTGCATTCACTTGCACAAAATAAACACAGTATGCACAATACAAAAAAAAATATTTGCATCACACCAAATGATACTTATAAATAAGGCAAACAGCTCATTACCACCATTCATCCAAAGGTCACAGACTGCTTTTTAAGCAGAAATTTAGCTGTGCCAGTGAAGCGGTGTAACATCATTCTTATTTTACAGATGGAAAAATTGAGGCAAACAGACACCTTCCTATCCAAGACCGCACAGGAAATCTGTGGCAAGACCAGCACAGGCTCCTGATCACTGGAGCCTGCCTGTGTCGGGGTTTGGGGAGGACCACGGAGCTCACTTGAACTCACTTGCCTGTGGCAGAGCTAGGGCTGAAGAGTGTGCAAGTGAAAGGTCAGTGGATCCATTCCCCGAGCCACAAAGCTCCAGTCTGAAAAAACAAATACAAATGCAATGAGATTTCTTTGATTATTATATTATTTTTTTTCAAATTTTAATAGTTTCTTAGTTCTTGGCCCCAGAAGTCAACTTTACATGAAGAAGAATTATATTACACACTATTATATACCTAAATTTGTGCTGTCTCTAATTTGGATGGTTTAATAGGAATAAGAAGAAAAGCTGTAGACCACAGGAGTCTCCAGCTGATGTTGTCCCCTTAGCACCATGTGATGACAAACTCTTCTAGCTGAATGGGTGAAAATCCTTTTCTGCCTCTTTTTTCAGGTTGCTTTTTTTTCCTGAACTGATACCCACATGACTTCCTCCTTACACCCTCTGGGCTGTAAACTAACTTAGACATTGTTCTGGGTCCTGGACTTTTGGCTATAAATGCAGTTGCTTGGAGAAGAATGAAGTGTCTGGGAGAAACCAACCCAGAGGAAGCAATGCTTGTGTGCTCTCTGGGACAGAAGTGGCTTGCACGTGAGTGAACCGGGAGGAAAACCAGTTGCTCCACAGCTGGAGACCTCCTTGAATCTTCTGCCGGGCTGGGGACATCACCACTCATCCCCAGAGTGTCACTCTACAAACTATTCTCACTCCTCACTCCCAGGTGCCTGATTAAATGCCTTGGGCTGCTTTTGGGGACACCATTCCCCTCCTCCACACCTGCCATGCTTTGCAGGCTGTCTCCTAGTTTGCTGTTTGCTCTCTGCAGAAACGTTGTGTTGTGAGTCATTAGATCCCATGTGAACTTCTTTGTGGATTCCTTAATTAAAAAGAATGACTTGGATGCTTGCCACCCAGTTACCCTGCATTACGGTGAGTCCCATTAAGCGGGATTACTGGCTGAGGACACAGCCACACTCACTAAGCACTAATCTGGTGTTCGCAGCAGCATGGAGCTGCAGGACTTCCAAGTAACTCAATAGTCCCTGGCAATGGGACCATCCATTGGGGGCCAGAAAGATGGAGTTTTCCTCATAAAATGCACTGGCACCATCTTTCAATGGCATCTTTCACGTGAGCTTTCTGCCTGCGAAGAACAGGACAGGCAACACAAGGAAGTCACAGAGGGCTTGGTTCAGCAAACACCAGGCTGGCTGAGGAGCAGGTTGGGTCTCCAGCATGCCCAGCTAGCAGTAAGTATCTCTGGCTTGCAGTGTGAAGCACCAGCAGAAAATATTATGGGGAGGCATCCAGGAGGAAAGCAAATCAGAGAAAAAGCCACTCTGTGACGAAGTTTCTTAGTACTGAAACATCCTACTAACTTTTAAAGCCAAAGCACAATGGTAGTGTTAACGCTGCTCAGGTTAAATATCCCACCTTCTTCGGGCAACCCTGGGAGAGTGAAACTCGGCCTGAAATGAGAAAAGTTTCCCAAAGGGGAGTTCATAGATCACAAAATGTGGAGATGGAAAGAATCTGTTCAATCATCTATCCCATCTTTCTGCCAGTTCAGAATTACTCCCCATGATGTTTTTAACATACCTGCTTTTCTCATTAAAATAAAAAAAGAAAAAAAAA
>VZRU01020547.1:53516-115524 GCA_013398155.1 Pedionomus torquatus | reverse complement strand
TATCATAGAAGGCCATCAAATTTGTGAGGCATGGTTTGCTCTTGGTGAAGCTATGTTTGCTATTTCAAATCATCTCTTTATTTTCCATGTGCCTTAGCAGAGATTCCAGGAGGATCTTCTACATGATCTTGCCAGGCACAGAGGTGAGACTGGCTGGCCTATACTTCCCTGGGTCTTCTTTTTTTTTGTTTTTTGAATATCGGGGTTATGTTCCCCTTTTTCCAGACAGCAGGAATTTTGCCAGATTGCCACCATTTCTCAAATGGTGCTTTTTGGTTTAGTCCAGGGTTTACAAACCCACTTTAGAGGTTAATGTTTTATTTTTCCTCCAGAACTCTCCTGGTCCTGGCTGCTGGAAAGATGTAACTCAACACATCACGGCTTTCACAACACATGAATGGCCATACTCCAAGAGTCTTTTTTGGCATATCATTTGCACAATAGATGCTATAAGAAAATGGAATGTATCCAGATTGCCATGATTTTTAAATACAATGGAAAGTGGCTTAGCAACTTCATCTGCTAGCTCCTTCAGCCCTGACTTCCAATCCTTGAATGGATTTCATCAGGTCCCATGGACTTATGCACCTTCATGTTTCTCAGGTAGTCTCGAACCTGATCTCCTACTGTGGGCAGTTCTCCATTCTCAGAGCCCCTAGTTTTGCCTTCCATGACGTGGGCAATGCAGTTAGAGGCCTTGCCAGTGAAGACTGAGGCAAAAAAGTACCTCAGTCTTATCCATATCCTTGGTGGCCAGGTCTCCTGTTTCCTTCTGGAGAGGGCCTACAACTTCCCTTGTCTTGCCTTTATCCCTGATATATCTATAGAAGATTTTCTTATTGTCTTTGATGTCCTTGGCCAGATTCATTTCTCTCTGGGCTTTTGCTTGCCTGATGTGGTTCCTGGCCACACAGACAGTTACTCTATATTCTTCTCAGTCTACCTGTCCTTGCTTCCACCCTCTATAGGCCTCCTTTTTCATTCTGAGCTTGTCTAACATTTCCTTGTTCATTCACGCAGGCCTTCTGGCTATTTTTCTTGACTTCTTTTTTGGAATTCACCTCTCCTGATCTTGGATGAGGTGAACCTTGAACACTAACCAGCTTTCATGGGCCCCTCTCCGCTCCAGTTCTTTTTCCCGCACTACACTGCCAATCAGCTCCCTCAGGAATCCAAAATTGCTGCACACCATCCTTGCTGCCCTAAGAATCTTTAATTCTACCATTTCATGATCACTACAACCAAGGCTTCAACTTGACATTCCCCACCAGCCCCTCCTTGTTGATAAGGATAAGGTTCAGCACAGCTTCTTTCCTCTTTGGCTCCTCAATTGTTTGAAGAAGGAATTTGTCATCAACACATTCCAAGAACTTCCTGGATTTCTTGTGCCCTGCTGTGTTGTCCTTCCAACAGATATCAGGGTGGTTGAAGTTCCCCATGAGGACCAGGGTGTGCAAGTGCAATGCTTCTCCTGTCTGTCTATAGAGGGCCTCATCCTCCCTGTCACTCTGATTGCGTGGTCTGTAGCAGACCCCCACTGTAACATCTCCTGCCCCTGTGCTCCCTTTAATCCTAACCCATAAATTCTCCATAAGGTCTTCTTCCATCCCCAGGTGGAGCTCCACACACTTCAACTGGTCTTTGACACAGAGGGCAACACCCCCTCCCCATCTGCCTGGCATGTCCATCCTGAATAGTCTGTAACCCTCCATTCCAGCATTCCAGTTATAACAGCCATCCCACCCCATCTCAGTAATGCCAATTAGATCATAACCCTGGAGGAGTGCTTACATCTCTGACTCCTCTTGCTTGTTCCCCATGCTGCATGCATTTGTGTAAAGGCACTTCAGCTGGGTGCCCAATGGGGCTGACTTCTTAGCCAGAACAGCTCCATTTTCTTTGTGTTGCTCTTCAGGTGGCCCACATATGCAGTGTTTTCGTCTGTGGTTCCTGGATTCCTTTTGCCTCTGGAGACTCAGATATGGGCCTGATGTTATCACCCCCCTCCCCTTTCACATCTAGTTTAAAGACCTGTCAATCAACCCCACAACTGTCTGAGCTAGAACTGTCTTCCCCCTTTGAGAGAGGCATTTTCCATTCCCTGTGAACAGGTCCAGTGCTATATAGGCCAACCCACTGTCAAACAACCCAAAGCTGTGGTGGTGACACCAGCCTCGGAGCCATGTATTAACTGATTCTATCTGTCTGCTCCTCCCAGCATCATTGCCTACCACTGGAGGGAGTGATGAAAAAATTACCTGCACCCCAGAATCTTTTACCAAGCCTCCCAACTGCCTGAACTCTCTCCTTATTGCTCTTGGGCTTCAAGTTGCTGTCTCCTCTGTACCTACATGCAATATCAATAATGGATAATAATCTGAAGACCGAACTAACCCAGGAAATTTCCTGGTGACATCCCTCACCTGGGCTCCAGGAAGACAACAGACTTCCCTCTGAGGAGGTTGCACCCAGCACATTGGGTCCTCTGTCTCCCTCAGGAAGGCATCCCCAACAACTATAACTCTTCATTTTTTCTTAGAGGATGTAGTATTGATCCAGGGTATATGTTTTTTTGACTCGGGAAACATCTGTGTAATAGGGTGCTCCTTACCTACTTCTTGACCAGACTGGTCATTCTCAATCAGAACCTCATATCTGTTACTCAGAGGTATTTTTGGGGATGAGATGGGTTAAGGTGGGAGGTCGTCTGCTGCCCCACCCATAAACCTGCTTCCTCTCACTCTTTTCTTTTACACTTTTGCCTTCAGCCTGACCAGGTGTGCCTACAGGGGCTCCTAGGTCCTTGCTGCCTTTCTCCCCATTACTCCTCAACTTTTCAACTTCTTCTTTCAGCTCTGCCACCAAGCTGAGCAGATCATTGACCTGTTCACATCTTATACAGCAGGTCTCACAGCTACCATCTGTTACTGGTAAAAGGTCCTGGCACTCTCTGCAGCCTGTGACCTGGACAGCCACATGTTTCCATGGGAACTCTGTCTGGGTTCCCACATCCATTTTGGTTGGGGATGAGTGTGTGGCCTTCCTCTGGGTGGAGATCATAGCTAAACTCCTGCGGAGGGGGGTGATGGTCACTGGGAAAGCTCACCTGTCAAGCTGACAGATCTGGTTCCTCCCTGCATACCCTTTGCTGCTCCCGCACCTTTCTGTGACCTCCTGAGAAGCCTCTTTTACCTGTGGGGGATGTGCAGTTCCACCCACACCGCCTCCGTGGCTGTCCACAAGCTCCTGGGTTTTGGCACTGAGCAGTTGCCTTTACTGGCTTCAAAAGTCCTCAAAAAGACCTTCTTGCTGATCCTTTTGAGGGTTTTTTGCTGCGATCCCTTCCCGCAGTGCCTCTTACCTTCACTGCAGCCGGTCTCCTCAGCAATATGCATGAGGAGCAGATTGCCATGCCATGCAGCAGAGCAGCATTTGTGAAGCACATCACCTAAGCCTGTGCACCCAGAGCAGAAGAGCATGCAGGGGTGTCTGAGGGCATAAAACCTTCTGAGATGGGGCCAATGCACATATATGGTGGACCCAGACCCCTGGACTCCCATCTGGAACCAGTTCTGATCCACATTCCTTCTTAAACTGAGATTTAGCTAAAACTATGCTAATCAGCCCACCCAAAAACCACGTATGAACACAACTAAAAAAAAAAAAAAAAAAAAAAAAAAAAAAATTGTGAGAACACAACTAAACAGTCAGGATGACAAGAATCCAGTGTTTGAGCTGGACAGGTGTGAGCTAAGAGATCCTCACAGGCATGAACACAAGATGCACAGTGGTAGGGAAGGCATCTATAAACATTCTGCTCTCAAATCCTCTTTGCTTCTACCAAGCTAAAATTCTTCATGCTTTTCTGATCTAAGATGCTTTTTATTTTCTAAATTTTAGTTTTGAAACTTCTGTGCTCTGTAACTTCTAGGAGAAGATGCTGAGTTTGTCAGTCTTCAGCCAATGAAGAAGCTGCTCATCCTGGTAAGTGCAGAAGGCAGTATCGCTTTGCATGGCTTAAGCCACCCCAGAGCCCTGACTTTGCTACCTGTCACCCACAGGTCCTTCCTGTGGGGCGTGGAGTCTGCCAACGAAGTGCAGCACAAGTAGAAGTGCTGATGCTCTAGTGTGGGGAAACGGGGTGAATTTGTTCTGTGTGGGGAAACGGGGTGAATTTGTTCTGTGTGGGTCAGTTCACAGAAAACTTAGTGTGGTGGATGGAGCCCTGACTTTGTCATTTCAAATGCACTGGCCAAAGCTTTCATACTTTAGGACATGAAGATGTTATTCTATACTAAGGTACCTTGTCACTAAGGTACAATGTGCAATAAGGGTAGGTCATGTAGGTGAGGGCCATTCACAGCATGTTAACTCACTCTGCTTTGGCTCAGCAAGTGATGACAGGATTTAGTGGAGAATCAGTATATCTGCTAAAGCATTTGTCTATCATCAGCTCCATCCACAAGAAATGCACTGAAAATATCAGCTCCCCATTTTTGGTAGTTTTGGCACTTGTCCTGTTATAAATCTTCACCTAAAGCCATGCTACCTCAACAGCATCCCCCTCTGCAAACTAACAGTAACAGATCACTAAGTGACAGATCGGACACGAATTCCCTATCCAGTTCCAGACACACAGTTTGGTAAGTTGTGAGCTTAGGGAAAACATGTGTAGCAGCTGGCAATGGATACAGCAAGACATGCTAAATCCAGTCCCCATTTAACCTCCAATTTTCAACAGGCATGAGACCAGATGGGCATGCCTGTGCAAGATGCAAAACAACACCCCTGAGTATTGACAAATATTTTCCAAATAAAAACTCACTGCATTACAGGTTAGTCTAAATTCCCTCAATGAGGGCCCAGCACTGGACATCACAGTCATCTCAGTATCCTTCTACAAGAATTCCTCTCCTGCAGGCACATGTTATAAAGTGGACAAAAGAGTGAAAGACGATCAAAAATCAAATCACTCTCCTGTTTCTCCCCTCCATGCAACTTTTTAAAAAGACAGCAAAATACCAAACTCCAGTAGACGATTTTCCTCCTGTAAGAAGTTATGGTGAGAGGGAGAGAGGAGACAGAGGGTCCAAGTCAGGCAGAAGACATCCAGTGGCATGGCTGACTCCATGGCCAGCACTGAGACATGTAGGGGGCCAGGGGCAAGAGAAGCAGTGCAGGAGAGGTAACATGCCCCCCAGTACTGCTGGGATTGGAGAGCGTGCAGGGCATAGTAGGGTGTATCATGGGGCATTTCCATTCACATGGAAATCGACATTGTTAAAAACCCCTTTCCCGTGCAATGACTGGATCGTATATAACCCTAATGGCCTAATGGCTTCACTGGAGGCTTGCATGTGTTTGCATGTACAACATAGTGTAGTAATAGGGACATGTTTTTCTGTCTCCCTTTCTGCAGTTGTCTCATGTGTGAAACCGATGTCCTTGAGTGCCTACACTGTGCATATACACTACATATTTTGGCCTGACTGTCTCCTTACTCATGTTTCTCATTTAACAGGCATTATACTGGTACATTCATTCATGTATTTATATCTCTATTCAAGTATACATCACACTGCACACAAACCACCATTCAGCTGAGTTTTTGATAATACTGTCATTTTTACTATTTTGCTGGACCTTCCACTGTTCCGTGATAACTCCAGACCTCCATAAACATAAACAGCAGTGGGGTTAAGGATGACACAGTTCTCACGCTTCTCTCCTAGAAGGATTAGGAAATTAGGATTAACAAACTCTCTGCTTTCCTTCACTACAGCAAAACAGGAAAAAGGCTGCTTGTGAGTCTGCTCCCAATAGCTATCTGAACCTGATTAGGGTACTGATCTGACAAACCATGTGGGGAAAGAAAAAAAAAAAAAGGTTCCTCCCCAGAAATGCAACAGAATTGCTCACTTATAGTGATCCTGTTCTGCTTTAACTAAGCTGGTCCTTTATCCTGGTCAGCAGGAACTTTGTGCCCCAAAGATGTAAATCCTTGTTCTGGATGCCTATGATACAAACAGAAGGAGACACAAAGCAGCACTTGTGCCTGAGACAATCTCTGCTTTCCCTGACAATATTAGGTGGTCCATTAAGAAGTTGTTACCTCTCCTTACCATTCTGCTTCGCATATCCTAGGGCTGTCACACCTGCAACACTGATATGATTCTGTCAAGCAGCTCTCACAGCCAAGTCTGAAGTGTTAATAATGACATAAAGATTGGGCTGAAGGGAGAAGAAAAGTAAACGCATTCACTAATCCATGCACTCTTTTCCAGATCTCACTGTGCTTGTTGTAAAACTTCACAGAATGATATTGTGATCGTTGCACATGGTGGGAACTCCAGCAATCTTCAGTGTGGTTGGGTTTCACTTATCACTTCTTTCCCAACAAGAGGAGTTTGATCCCTTCCTTTATTCAGATTGTTCCTTCCTTTGCTGAAAAAAAAAAAAAGCTGAAACTCTTCTCTCTTTTTTTTTTTTTTTCTTTCCATTTCAGCTACTGAATAAATAAAATCCTTTTCTTATTCAGTTCCCAAAGTGCCAAAGGCCAGCAAATACCTGCACACACCAGATGCAATCAAAGAGAACACAGAGTTATCTGTATGGAAAAAGTTCTCCCAGAATAAATCTGTTTGTGGGGACACAGCAGAATCAGAAGAATGAAAATAAAACTTGTTTTTTGGAAGACAAATATCTTTCATTCCCCATCACTGTCCTCACCCCAGAATGCAATATCTGTTATGAGAACCAAGGGCTTTATGCAAAAGAAAAGAACGTCAAATTTATGCAGCCAGGGGCAGAATAATCTAAAAATAAATGCACCATCCTGAGAGAAAAACATCTGGATTCTCTTAGGAGAGACACATGAGCAGTGTTTACTGCAAAGCAATAGTGGCATTGCAAATGCAAATGTTGTGTGAATCTGAAAAAGCAACAGACTAGCAGAGCAAAATGAGTGTGTGGGATGTGACACAGCATTAGCTATATCTGCTTTGGGGTCTTTTTAAGGATAGGGAAAGAAACAGCGAATTAGTAATGCCGTGGGAATTTAGCACACTAAACCTTGTCACCATAAAGATTGATTCTGGCTTGGGTATTTGAAAGAAGAAACCAACCATCCAACTAAATTATTTATCCTAATTCTACTTGAAGTCATTGCCTGTCATTTTTATCAAATCCTTTGACCATCGTGTTGAGGGGTCAATGAAACTCAGTCCTAAGACAGACAATTACAGTAAGATTAAAAAAAAAGAGACATTAAAAAAGTCAGCCTGGAATGTTTTGTCTATCTCCTAAAAAACAATGTGGGAATTTTGAGAGCTCTTCAAAGACTCTGTTGTGTTCATGAAAGGAGAGGTGCAGCAGTAGAAACTGTTGTTGCTGATCCAGGTGAGGAAATACAACTGCTCCCCACTTTCAAGCCATTGCTTCCAAAGAGAAATGCTCTTAAAAATGTAGCTCTGATGCATATCTAGTGCAATGGTACCTTGAGTCTATAAAAACACATGCACTTGCACACAAGTACACAATCCATTAACTATAGTGCACATATTTTACTAGCAATTGTTTGAATTTCAATAAAAATTAGGAGTCCCAGTATTGAGTCATACTTCTATATGCTGACAGCTGAGCAAAGAAGGTAGTCTTGCCCCAAGCAGCTACAGTCTGAAAACACAGAGGTAGAAAGAGGAGAAATGGGGAACACAAGGAAGCCCTGCCAGTGTAACTGGGACTGTTTATTATTTTAGTTATGTCCACCTCAGAGGAAAGATCTCTCACTACGTATCCATAGTCTACCAATCTCAATAGTGCCTGGACCTTGATTTATGTTATAAGCTAGATATGAGTAAGACATTTTCTGAGCATGCTCAGCTGAGATCTGTCATTTTCTGAGGGCTGGATATAAGAATAAAGTACTGCCTGGCTGAAAACATGTTGGCAAGTAATTTGCTTAGAAGGGAATGTATCACCAGTGCCAGAAAAAAGGGCTGGATCACCTACAACCAGACAGTGAACAGCCACATCTTTTACAAATGTTGTCCCACTGTTTTCAACACAACCTGCAAAGGGCTTGAACTTTTGAAAAGCCGGGAATTTCATTGAGCTTCAAAATGGCATATGTACATTTTCAATCTTGATCTCCTTTACTATCATATTGTTTGTTCTGAATAAATTATCCAGAAACCTGGGCCTTTTTATTGTCCCTCAATTCCACTTTCTATAAATACATTCATTATTTGCATGTGGTCACCAACCACTTAATACTCTCTCCCCTGCAGAGCTATGGCAAATTCTTGGTTTGGAAAACATACACTGCTCATTAGCCGCTGTGGAACTAAACAATTAACTCACATGACGTCATCTCCTTCAGCTGACGATGCGAATAATGACCAGCAGATTATGAGTAACAAATATCCCTTTTATCAAGGAACAGCTCTGTACAAAGAAGAGCATTGCTTTCATATTGATGCACTGGAGTCTGGATCATTCACCTAGCACTTGATCAGAACTTAAGCAAACATATGGAAGTGTTGCTTTATCCTGCTGTCCTAACTGCTTTATTTTAAAACAACGAAGTTGTCAAAGAAGATTAAAAGAAACACTGTGAAATAATTTTCAACCTTGAGAAAAGCCCCCAAGAGGGCTTGAAAAGAAAAGTCTCCATGTGTTTTCACTCTCACACACGGTACAGAAGAGAGGAATAGGGCCAGGCAGCCTGCACACAATGCAGGGCTGCAATCTCTCATGCAGTACATGGCTTTGGGAAAAGTGTGTGGCTTTGGACACCCTACTTAATTTTTCCATCTGCTTATTCAGTAGGCTCTGATAATTCCATAACCACCAAGGGAAGAGTCAGCATGTGTGAATTATGATCCATACGAAAATTTTGAAGAAGCATACAAAACAGGGGGAGTTGCGTATTTCAAATATAATAAACTCTAGGAAGAAATGAAAATGCTTCTTCTATTTCCCATCCTTCAAATACGGACATGCACAGAAACACACACTTACATCCAAGGTAATTACTCACAGAGTGAATTTGACCTTGCCATAGCACCATTAGATGAAATCTTTAAGTATGAGTTCTGCAGGATGCCAAATTGAATGATGTAATGTTTTCTTCCTATTTAAATCCATGAGGGACCATCTCCTCCTACCAGCAACCCACCAGCCATAAAATGTAACTGATCTTTAGCTTTGCTTTTTCTTTTTTTCTTGTTTCACATTAGGCTGCTGTGGTGAGTGGATAAGGCAACATGCTCATCTGCCTCCACCTCCATCTCAACTCTGCTGTATCCCAAGTGTACACAGTCATGCATGGCAAATCCCAATGTATTTTCAGCCATCCTGCACACCTTAACTCACCAGGAAGGCAACTACAAGTTTGAGTTGTGTAACCTCGCAAGCCAAGGAGTAATGTACTAATGCATTAGGGTGTCTCTATAGGAGACCCACCATAGCAGTTTGCTTATTGCCTTTCAATAATAGATGTATTCAAATCTATTCACTTGGTTCTTAAGAAGGAACATTTTTGTACTTTGATATTTTACTTTATTATAACGTCAGCAGCCATTAAAACTACAGACTTTAGCATCTTATTGTCCACCTGTAACACAGCACAGAGTATCTAGTCTTCAGCAGATTATTCCCATTTACAGTGTCAGTCCCAGCCCACAAGTCACAGGTAAACTGTGTCCCTGTGGACATGGTCTTTGTATCTTCCTGCTCTGTGGCCCCTGGTTCAGTCCCTGGCTCACAGCAGATGTGGCAATGAAAGAGCAGTGATAGGAGCGCCCCAAAAAGAACTCCTAAAACTGCTCTGGGAAATTGCAGAGTGTTGATGACATGTGTGACTCACATGACACGGGTCATGTCAGCAGAGCCACATGCTAAAGATGTGTCAAAAGCCTAAGGCATCAACAGACCATTGTTAATTTTTACCTTGGACTTTAAGAGAAGTTACAGATGTTTATCACTATCAGGATTTGCCTGTGTTCCTTTGACCCCAGAGGAGACGGGCCACTACTGTACTTCATGCTGAGGACAGAAATTGGAGGACACATTGCAAGAAGATGCACTGAAGGCACAGTACTAATTCTAATCTGTGTGTACACAATGCATTCAACAAAGGAAATAGCTGCTCTGAGCAGGCAGTCAGGCAGGCAGTTTTGATGACAAAAGAAAGGAAAAATCCACCCAGGTATCCAACTACAATTCCTTTTATGCATCACATATCTGGTCACATATCCCAGTTCAGATTTACATACAGTCTCAGAGCTCCCCACTCAGCCCCCCACCCTCACCTCACCCACACCCATGACTTAAAGGGAAAGTAAATCCTGAACCGCTCCTTGAAAATTGTTCTGGGGTACATCCATTCAAAAAAACTAATGTGTGAAACAGCCCTCAGCTACTTATGCATGAGCAGTGTATCAGTATTTTGCATAAGGAAAGAAGCATCTTGAACAGTTTACATAGCAGGTTACTACATTTTGGTCTGTTTAAGAGGTCTGCTACTGTTTGAACAAAATGTGTTATTCATCTCATATGTGCAGTCAGCATGGGCAGAAGCACTAGAGAAATTATCTCTTTTGGGTTTTCCTACTTGTTTTAGTTTTTCAGCCTCTGTCTGTGGAAACTTTGGATGCCCAGAGCACCAACAGGTGTTTATTTGAATATGCACTGTAGAGATGTCTGAAACTTCTAGATATCTAGGGGCAATGATAGAGCTGTTGCTATAACCTACTGGGAAGCCAGTCCTGTACAAGTGGATACAATTTCCTAATTCTCTTTGGACAAGATTTCCAGGTGGGAAAGGAAGCTTAGCTGAATATGTAGATGAGATCTGCCTTCTGTGCAAGCCCTGCCCTGGCAGCCTCTGTCCCCAAGGATCTTGCCCTAATTCTGTCCTAATTAGTGAAAGCTGAATAGTGTCTGGGGTCAGGCGGAAAGGATGGCCAGAGGGACCTAGCTGGATTGCTCTGCCCTAGATGGCAAAGGGCTCCTGGGAATAAGGAATGCTGGTTTCTATTCCTGGCCCTAGAAAGCAGTAGAGCCTCTCGACAATGAACAGTCCAACCCAGGGCAGGCATAAGCAGATGTTGCCTGCTCACTTTATTGGCCAGCTCACATGTGATTTTATTCTGTATTGGTTTTTAAATAAGGTACTTTGTTGGAAAGACAACTTAAGCCAGAATTTTCTCACTCTTTCTCAGGCATAAATCTTACACTTAAATAATGAGTTCATCTTTTAAAGACCTACAGTAGGAGGCTTTAAAATGACTCAATAGTATATTTTGAAAAGAACTTGTGGATCACTTGTGCCTTAGAGCTATTTATACACTACCTGCCAGGGAAATTTACAGATTAACAAATTAGCAAGAAACATACTATTCAAGAGACAGTTCCTTAGGATCTGGAGTTTAAAAAAACCCACATAATTTCATAAGGGTTCTGGTTCAGAGGGCTCTACTTGCTGGAGAGAAACTGCCCAACACCATTTCTCCATGTGCTGTTGCCAAGGTGCCCTTCCCTCTGCCAGAGAAAGTCACTACCAAGCAAGTTTGGAATCCAATACATTCTAACAATTGTTATTGCAGCAAGGTTATCTGCCTATAGCTGTTGTGAAACCAGGTTGCAAAAAAAATGGAAACATGCATATGCACATATAGTGTATGGTTTATGTCCTATAGTTCTTCTTTTCTACGGGTGAACAGTAATAGATCTTCCTTGCACTACCCTTAAGAGTGCACCATTAAAGTCATCATCTGGGGGGGCATGGTCGTTCTGGGTCACTTTTGTCACCACCAAATAACCTCAGGAATTTCTCTATTGGTGAAAGCTGGCTTTAAACGTGCTTGGCTCAGCCTGCAAATTGCTAGAGCATCACAGAAGAAAATCTCAGGACAAGTGAAGAGGCAACACTGAGACACCCAGCTCCAAGATAAGACGCTGATAGGTGTCTTGGTTTAGGCTCATGTGCTTATTTCGACTGGTTTTCACATCACTAGAATTAATGCAAGGCATGTCTCCAAATCTCCCTTCAGGGTGGTCCCTGACAGCCTTAGCCTGGGCTTCCTAATTAGCAGTTCAGTCCCTGCCCAGTGAGTGAACGCAGGGGCTCTCCCACATATCTGCATTTGGCAGAGATTAATTTCCTGCTGATGGCAACACAGAAAGCAGTGAGAGCATTAGCATGTAACTGAAGTTTCAATGCAGCACAGTTGAGGGGAAGTACAAGAGGCACATTGGATTGGTGAAAGGAGACTTTCTGGGGACATCCCCTGGGAGAAGGGGCTCCCCACACCTCTCACTGCACTGCAGGGAAGTCCTTGGAGATTTCTTTTTCCTCTTCCTCCTTCTTCTCCTTCTCCTCTCCTCCCTGCAGGGCGGGGGTTGTAAGTGGCCTGGATACATTCCAGTCCTGAGCCCACGTGGGGCTACTGCAGATCGCAGCTTGCAGGCAAAGGCCTCAGGTTTTGTCCTTATTGCCATACTTTCATTTTTACTTCCTCCTGATTTAGGGAAGAGTTGTCTTTCTGCACCGGGGATCTCTTTTTCCTTGATGGTTAAACAGGACAGCTGGGACTGGGGCAGCTGAGGGACTGAGAGGCACAGATCCACTTAGCTAAGAGTAAAAACCATGCCTTATGCCAGAGCAGCTGCATAAAAATTGCATGAGCTGTAGACATAGAGGTCATCCCTGCATCTTGCTGAGGCAGACAAGCTTACTGGACTCATGTCTCCTGATGCATAAATGAAGGCTTCACTTCCACATACTATTGCCCATGGAGGATGCTCTCCTGACAGCAGAAAGAGCCCTGTCTGGCAAAGCCCCAAAACCTTTGTGGTCCCTTCTGTCAGTGGCTCTGAATAGTTCAGGAAAATTTCTATTTTCTCAGCCCTTGACTAGGGTTGGGAGGGGCCTCAGATTCACCTGCCTACCCTTCCCTCCTGGTTCCCCAGGAGAATAATTGAGGGTATTTACCACTAAGGAGGTTAACAAGGTGCCTGGCATGCTCAGCTGGCTAGAAAAGCTGCTGGGTAAATTTCTTGGGCATCTCTGGAAACTCCTAGCCCATACAGAGCCATCAGTTGAGTTCTGCTGCATGCAGTTGCAATGAGGTGGGTGGAGGAGGAAAGAAGTGCCAGGACTGTAATGCCCTGTGCTGCTCTGCAGTCCCCTGAGCTGCAATAAAACTCCTATCACAACAGGAATGGCAGTCAAAAGCCACAATAAGGGCAAAACCACAATGAAAATTTAAGACTTATTTTCACTGCTCTCTTTTTCATGACAGTTGTTCAGCTCCTTGCAAGTTGCAGAGGATCTGGTAGAACTGCTGCTGGAAAATATACTTTTTAAATTGAAAAGAGTGGAAAAAACCTCCTCCCTTTGTTTCATGACCAGCTGTTCTAATTTTGTGTTTGATGAAGCCCTTCTCTCATACAACTTACCCCCACAACAAACTCTACAATGGTCATATTTTAAAGTTAGCAGGATTAAAAACCCACAGGGCTAAGTCCCTTTCTATCTACACAGTTTTCTATCTACACTGAATGGCAGGAAACCAGCTGAAAAGACAATGAAGAACAGTTAATCTAACATTGTTTCCCTTTTAAAAAAGCATCTTTAAAATTTCCTTAAGAACAGCTTCCCATTAAACTAAACAGGAGCGGTACATAGGGAATAAATGTTACTGGCCAACACTGCAAGCTGATCTGCACAGCCGGGCACCTATGCCTGTGTCTGGGGTCTGCCAGGGGACTGGATCTATTTGCAGAGAGAGCAGCAGCCCTGGGCCAAGATTGCCCTTGCAAGATTTTCATGATTGCTCCTGAGGATGGCCAAGGACCAGTCTTATCTCAGGTTCCTCAACATTTTTGTCCTTTTAAAGGTGAGGTGCAAAGCAAATGCTTCAAATCCAGTGGGCTGCAAAAATAGCAAAATCCCAGCAGGGTTTCGCTGTCTGTCATAAGGTGTCTGGCTATTTATAAAGAGAGACACAAAACAGAACTGAGGCATTTCTACAGGCTGCTATAACCTTTTGGCTCTAGTGCACATTGGCATAATAACGGCTAAACCCCAGATCTTCAAGATCTGCTTGTTGCAGTATCCTCCTTGGGGCCTGCAGTGCTGGAGAGGCAGCCAAACGTGTACGGACAGTCAGACACATAGTGGTTGTTGTCAGGTGCTCACAGCCTAACAGGGATGGAGGTAAGCACCCAATAATACACAAAAGAAAAGACACCATTCTAGGGGGGACTTAGAGGTTTTATTGGATCAAAGCCTTTTGGTTTTCCTTTCAAACACAAAAATGTGGCAAACTAGTAATGTGGAACTTGTTTGTCAAGACTGTCCCTCTTCCCCTCAAAGGTTTCTCGCCCCCTTTCCTCTCCTTGTCCTGCACTGTGTCTTTGTGTGCTATCAACAGCCCTAGACCAAAGAATTTCCATTTTCTAAGTAACAAATACCTGGACATTTGGGCTGCTGGGAGCAAACAACATGAAAAATGTTGTTTGTACATCTTCCCGCCCATTATGAGTTTGTCTTATCTGCTTTCCAGGAGGAGCTCTCCTCTGCATAACCCTACCTGTCACAGCAGATAACAATGATCTTTTTCCTTGAGATATAGATGGAAAAGAGAGAAGGGGGAGGCATCTCAGATACACTGTTGTGGTGTCAGAAGGGGCTGGGTGTGACAAGCTGATGGAAAAAAGGACTGTCTGACACCAGGGCTTCACCAGTCAGCAGGAAGGCACCAACAGGTATTCATTCCCTGTGACTCATTCCCTAAGTGGGGAGTTTCAGGAGCATATGAGGGGATCTCCTGCTGATGCTCAAGAGAGAAAGGGAGGCAAAAAAGAGCCTGATGAAGTGACAGTCCCCAGCAGAAGCAGAATTGCAATGTTGCTTGCAAGTAGGACAAGTATGGATAGTAGGGATGACCTGCAAACATCATATCTCCTTGGAAATGGCCTGGATACAAACCCACATATTAACTCCTGCAGTAACAGAGCGTGGTGCCAGCGGCTTTATTTTCCTACTCAGAAAATAAACAAAGAACATCCTGGCTTTAAGCATAGCATTTAAAAGAGATGGGGCACACTCTCCCACAATGCACCCAGCTAATCTTACAGTAGAGAAAAATGTATTCCTGCTCCCAGCTGGTGAGGAGCTCAGCAAGAGCAGTTGATGGCCTTCAGATTTTATCCTTGTTGGAAAAATCCTGGTTTCATAACTAAGGGATATAGCCAACAAATTTCAACAAATTTTCAAAAATCTGTTTGCAGATTAGAGAAAGGTCAACATCAGCTTAATCTGCTGCTGTGACAGGTCAGGAGACAAAGTAGCTTGTAAACAGTGTGAAATTAATAAAAGTTTTTAACATATTGTGAACATTGTTTTCCATGCCTGCAACCCAAAGAAAACAGAAAAGGGGGACCAAAAGCCTCCCAAACTATTGCCAAATATTTCCTTGGAAAAATCAAGATAGGAGTGTAGTGGGGAAAAGTCAACAGTCTGCAAACTGTGAGGGATCAGATCTACACTTTCCAAGGATGGGCTAGAGGCAGAGGTGGCTTTCAGAATAGGCCTTTGCAAATACATAGCCCACCTGAACCCAAAGAACAAAAGAAGAGACCTGAGTGGAACTCTGCTGGTTTACAGTGGCCACGGATCTGGGCCTGCAACCCCACATCACCCCTGGTACTTACAATAAGGCATGACTCATGCCAGGTTGGCAGAGATGTTATGGATGTTATGGTCTTACTGGAGGAACTCCGGCAGAGATTTTTAGAGGATACAAGAGAGATGTAGTCTTGTGCAAAAAGAGATGGTAATTATCTGTGGTAAATGTTTCTGCTTTATTGAAACATCCCTTCAAAACACATATTAGGATTAAGAATAGGCTTCATATTGTGTTCAGGATTCAAATACATGTTTTCTTCCACTCCACCCAATTAAGGGTTGCTGGAGTTTCTGCCATCCATTAGAAAATACCAGTACAGCAGATTATGTTTGGGGCAGACAGTATTAGGTTACTTAGGAAATTAAGGCTCAGGAGCACAGCTTGACTTCTGGAAAACTGCACTGAAGAATGGAATGCTATATAGCAGGCCTGAACACCTCATGTCTTCTATAAACCAACAGCAAAGCACAGTAGATGTTTCTGGCATACCTTCATCCCTTTGTCCTAAAAATCTTTGTGTGCCATTCCCATCCTCCACTTGACCTATACTCTCCATGCAATGCTCCATACAGGAATCTTCTGATGAGTGTCCCCTTATTTCTCAAACCTTCTACAGACCAGTTACCATCACAAGTAGGAGGCTGGCTGTCTTCTCAAACCCATTCACACTTTGCAAATGAGATGGTGGAAAATGTCCATCTTGTCCTCAGGCACATTTGCATTGCCCAAGAATATATTGCACCAGCACAGCAGCACAGCATTGAGCCTCAGCTACTCAGTCCTGTTGAGAGGCTTGTTTTTTCCAGACTTGCAGAGAAATACAGAAGCTCAGCTCTCAAGGCACTTCCACAGAGTGTGGCGTTGCCTGGGATAGACAGACAGATGGCTCATCTGAAGTGCACTGCTTGCTACTGCCTGATTTCAACTGCCCCTATACCTCAGTAACATCTCTCTTACAATTTTCCATTCTCTCCCTGTCTGGAAATACTGCTTTTGCCTCTACATTATCTGCAGCACTGACATCTACACTGTAATGTTTCTGCTGGTCCCAGACTCCTGGGAATACCCACCCCACATCACACTCTGCACCTTGCCGTCATATCACAGCACCTGCCAGAGGGAGTTTCTCCTAAACTAGTCAAGGCCTGGGGAATGCAAAGTCAGTACTTGATGGTGAAAGGACAGTCTGCATCACACTATCTCACATACAGCAACTTTGGGGCCCAGCATGCCCATGTAGCTCCCCTTGTGCAAGCAGCTACTAGCTCAGATAGCTAGATAATGGTGCTCCTTTTTTCATCCTGCCTTGGTAAAAAGTTGTAACAACCTCACAGTGAGCAGAGCATCAGGAGAAGTGCACGTTGCTCATGAAAATTAAACCAGAAAATAAACAAGCCAACCCACAGCAGGAGAGATGTGGCAGCCCACAAGACTTGCTCTCCTCCCTTTGCCAAACCAGATCCCACCACTGTGCGACTGGAGTAACACTAAGAGAGAGCAGATTCATGGTTAAATACCTTTTCCTCTGGAGAAACCAGGATTTCTCAAGTGTTAATCGAGTTTTCCATCATGAGCTGATAGCACAGCACATGAGCAAACATCTGAACCTCTGTCACTACCTTGCCCTTATTATCACCACCCATCCATACAAAATGCTGCTGGCAAAGAGTGCCAGCTCCAAGAGAGAATCATTACTCATCTCTAAGGATAGAGAAAAGAGAGAGAAAAACAGGAAAAAAGACATGCTCAAAAGATTTGAACATATTAGGGTTTGGGACAATGTGTGGCTGTTGCCATTTCAGTTGCCCGGTCAGATTGCCTCACAGAAAACTCACCCCTACACCTTCACCTTTCTCCTTAGCTTCAGTCCAGCTTTTCACTCCTATAAAACAAGAAAAAACACTCCATGCCAGTTTATTCCTCCTTGAAACCATCATTAGTTTCACCAATACAAATCTCCACTCTACTCTGCTAAAAATTGCGTATGGGATATGGGATCTCCCTGTGTGGAATAATTACTAAAATTAAATAATATTGAAAATACAGTATAGTTCACACATTAAGGAAAGGTGTAAAATCAAACAGCTTCTAGGCTAGAATATACCCACAGCTGTTAGGCGAGGAATCCACTACATCTGCAGTTCCCTGTACAAAATTGCTTGCAAAGCAGCACAGAGGATGGGGTAGGGTGGAGATTCTACAGCCAGACTCTGGTAATACAGCAGGTACAGGAACAAGATCACCCTATGAAGCTGATAAGCTGCCTACTTGCTACCCTGAGCCAACAGTCTCTTAAATTTTTACAAAATGCTGTCCTTTGTGCGAACTTTGCTCATTATAATGTAATTATAATACCAAAACACACCTCCATCCCAAAGGCTACCCACCTGCAAGGTGTGGCCACTCTGTGAGCCTGTGCCCTGAATTTTTCATAACTATACCTTTAAATGTGAGGTGAGAGGTTTTTACACCAATCATAATAAAAGTATTTATGAGTAAAGTCACTCAACGGGTTCCTTGAAGGTAAAAAATAGTATAAAAATAGCCCAAGAATGAGGGGATATGAGGGAAGACACCATTGTGAACAAGTCAAGGAGAACTCCAACGCAGACTGCCTCTGACTTCTGGGACCAGTCAACGGGAGGAGCCTTTCTTCCCCCTCCAGAGGGACATCTTTGGGTAAGACTAGACTGCACTGAATCCTTCCACAGGAATGTTAGAAATCTCTCTAGAGAGTCACTCCTATATTTATAACCAGGCTGTATTATTTGTAAGTCTGTCACACATTTTGTAGAATTTGCAATACTTTTATCTGCACATGGTTTGCAGACAGTGTATTTATCACCAGCAACTCATACGAACCTTTCTATCTTAAATAAACTACAGTGGTTAAGTAGCTAGTCATTTCAGTTTCTCACTGAACACAACCAATGACTTGAGAATGGCCATGCTAGACTGAAGGTGCAGTCCACTATTAGTGTAGCTGGAATTGTGACAGTTTACTGTACTAAATGTGAGTGGACTGATAGCGGAATTGGGCATTGCTGCTGCACCTAGCCTACTGCCTCGGTGAGGAGTGTTAGAACGCAAGGAGGTTTATTTTCTGCCAAAACCATTTTGACTCTTGCAACACCCTGCTGCACTGCTAGAATCAAAGACTGGTGAGATTTTGGATCGCAATAGCTCATTTAGTGAAAACCTGAGACTTGACCAATTCCAGTGTTTGGAATTCTGTCAATTCAGCCAATAATTTTAGGTAAGAAAACAGATTTTGTTGAAAGGGTTTGCATTTACTGCACAGTGGTTGTGGCAATCTGCACTGCAATTTGTTTATGACCAAATGGTGTCTTTTGCCAAAGCTGACTTTTCATAAAAATAGTAAGTAGTTACCAAAGTGGAGTGAAAGGAGTTGTCAGGGAGAGAATAAAACACCTGGGATTTAATAAAAACAACTTTTTTTTTTTTGTTTGTTTGTTTTTTTTTTGTTATTTTTTCCCTGAGGAAACTAAAGATTCTTTGTCTCAGGCTGACCTTCAGAAATACATATATTTTTAATTTATTATTTCAGTCTGTGAACCAGAAATAGAGAAGAGCAACAGACACTTTGCAGGGCAACAAGACACCCAGCTAGCCTTGAGAAGCAACCCAAACCTTTTGTTGGTGCAGAAGTGCCTCAAGGGCCAGGAGCCAACTTTTAAAATAGCCCTAATATAAGCCTAATAGCCTTCATATTTATAATGGGAAAACCAGTGGAAGTGGTCAGGAATAGAAAGTAGAAGCATAGCAGAGAAAAAGGTGATGTGGCTGATTCTTAAAATTCATAGAATAATAGAAATATGAGCTCACTGAAATGTGAGCCTCTCAGCAGATGGTCTGGGGGTCCCTGATATGTGGGTAGCATCTTGTGTTGTAAAGGTATTGTCCAGCTGGGTACAAGCATCACCTGATGATTGAAGCATTCTAAAGATATCCTCCAGAGATCCCCTGTGAAAGGCCCCCTGTAGAAAATGGCAGAAGAACTTCTCAAAATTCATGGGTTTCCCCCGTGAGATAATGACACTATCGGTCCCACTCAAACCCCAGCATTTGAAATTCAAATTGGATGGAACTCTTCTCAATCTTGCATACAATGAAATGATAAAACATCCACAGTTCAACACAGATTAAATGGCATGTCTTATAAATATAAGTCTAAGATCATTAATTTTGAAAGAAAACCCAAACATTTGGTAGAAAACATATTCATTGTTTATTGTAGCTATTCAAGGGTTACATGAATTGGATGTGTCCCTTTGTAAGTGTGGAAAACAATGTTGCCTCAAAGCCATATAAGAAAAATCTAGGAAGCTATTAAAAAATTGATTTTGTCCTCAGCTAATCATAGTGACTGATGGGAGAAAGTGTATATTTGCAGTTGAAAACATTTAATAATGAAATATTCAGCCCAGGCCAATTTTCATACACTCTTTCTCTTCTTTGCCCTCTTTTATTTCTTTGTGCTTCTCCCTGCTCTGCAATATTAGTCAAGGTCCCAAATGTCTCAAGCAACAGCTGCACCACCAGCAACAAGCAGAAACTAAGAAATCTCATTCCAGTTAATGTCCCTCTGCTACCAGCTCAGGAAGATTTTGCTGTGGTGGGAACACAAGCTAAAATTTTCTAATCATGGGAGCCTGGAGTTTCCTCCTTTAAATAAAGTCCTTTCTGTAATAGGGATGTTGCATTCTCAGATGACAGCAACTGGAAAAGGAGCTAGGCATTCCCAGCACTTCAAAATCTCAGGCCATTTAGGTTGAGTAAGCAAAACACAGAATATCAAGTTTATTTTAAGCATCCACAGAGTTCTCTTTGAGATCTTATTTTCCTCCTTACAGACTGAGATCTGTAAATATTGACAAACATGAAAATTGGGTCTTCATATTTTATGAGAAAAACACTAGGCTGATCGAAGAGGAAACAACCATCTGGCACCACTCTTTCCAGATGTTTTCCTAAACATTCTCCATTTTTTCTTCCCAAACATATGTTTTCTGTGAAATACCCATTCCACCAAGATGAATTCACAAAAGTCACTTGAACTGGGAAATTGTTAATGTTTGGTGGAACCTCTGCTGGGATAGAAAATGAGCACCGAAAGTGGCACAATCAAATATGTATAAAAGATAAATATGAAGTATGTGTAAAAGATATGTTTGCTCACTCCTCCAAAGATCCTCATTAAATAATCATGTGACTCATATAAGAGGCTACAGTTAAGCAGTACACCTCACATTTCAAATATCCATGTACCTATGGAGTCATTATCCAAACAGATAAACTCTCACTTTTGTACCATATAAAAAAATCTGTAACCTCAGGGACCAAGTGGGTCAGGCACCCTGGACTGTTGCAGCTCTATTGACCTTTACAGTGTGAAAATTTGAGATTATTTCTCAATCCAGGCAGTTCACTGACTCTGTTTTATATCAGTAGCAGCTTTTGCTGCTGAGATGAAAGATCACGTATGTTGTAGTTTATATTCATGGAACAGTTTTAAATCCAATGAAAAGGTACTTCAGAAAAGGCTCTTACTGAACTCTGTTAGAACTGAATGCTTCAAGAAAGATAAAGTCTTTTTTCCCAAACTTAATAAACAACCTTTTAGGAAAAATTGTTGCAACAAACAACAAATGGTAAAACTACTAGTCTCTTTGCATGGTGATCTTTTGTGGATCCTCTGATTCCCCACTAATGTACCATGCAGAGGTGAGATCCAGAGATGGGCAAAAGATGTGGGATTGGAACAGATATATTGGAGCTGCAAGACATGCTCTAGTTCTGAGGTGAGGATTACAGCCACCTTAATGCCCAGGAGAAACCTAAATGTCGGTTTCTCCTGGGCATGCAAGAAAAGCCTCCACTTTACAGCAGAGCTAAGCAAGCAATCAAATAGGCCTTTCTTGAAGCTGTTTCTGCCTTAATCTAATAAAATTTCCATAGCTGGACACATAAACTGTTGCCACCCAAATTAGTGTTATTTTCTTGATTTTGGTACAGAGGGGATGATACTAACACTTTTCAGTGGCTATTACAGATTTAGATGTTTTTATCTATGAATCCATCTATCCTTCTCTGCCAATGCTTGAGAAGTGATCTTTTTGGCAAAGAAATGTTTGCCAAGGCCAAGGACAAATATGTATGTAACAGCATCAAGATAAAATAAGCACTGAAAGTGGCACAATCAAGTATGATAGAAAGATACATATGAAGTATGTATAAAAGATGTGTTCGCTCATTTGCTCCAATCAAGGATCCTTGTTAAATAATCATGTGACTCATATAAGAGGCTACAATTAAGTAGTACAGCTCACATTTCAAATATTCACGATCAGTCCACAGAGCCCAAATATAAAAGGAAAAATTTCCAAATCTGGCTCATGAGTTGGTCTGAAGAAATGCTGTTTGCTCACTGATATTATCATAGATGGGAAGAGATGCTACATTTTTCGAAACCACTTTTGTTGATTAGTTCCTCATTCTCTGAGGAGATTGGAAATTTTTGGGTAAAAGAATCTGCTGCGTTTTCCCAGTCATTGCAGTAAAACTTGACTTTTTTCTTTTTTTTCCTTTTTTTAATTAAAACTTACCAACCAAATGTATTTTTGTTTTGTAAAACACTGAAACCAAGTGTCAAGTATTTTTCAGTATTTTTTTCTCTGATGTCATTCTTATTGCTTTCACCATTTCGTCAGAGGGCAATAGTGACTCTGTACATAACCAGGGCAGGGTTACCCACAGCACTGAGAGGAAGTGGTGATCTGAAGGTCAAAGCAGAAGCTGAACCAGCATTTGTGCTTACACCCTCACTCTAGAGGGGATACACCTCAACAAACACAGATCTTTTCACCCCTGCAGGGTGTCAGGGTTTATTTCTACAGCTCATAACTGCCTGGTTCAGCCAGCTTCCCCTGTAAGTTCTGTTCTCCTCAACTCCCAACATACTCCCATGGTCTGCTCTGGCTTTTGGTACCAAACATTTTACAAAGGTAAGATATGTCTCAAGTAAGATATGTCTCAAGACTGACTAAGGAGCCAGTACCAGCAACTCCCACACTGCCTGAGTATTTATTTCCCTTTCAGCATAAGCTCTTTAGGTACCACACAGTATGATATGGCTGTATTGCCCTCCACCTTATTCAGCTCAGCCAGCAATTTTCCATGTAGTACTGGGTTTTACACTTCATGGGAAGCCAGTCAGAAAACAATCAATATCTTATTGAAGTAAGCAATCAGGTTTGCCTTCACAGACTACATTTATAAATCTATGATGCATTTTTCTTATTTTCCTTTTACCTTAATGTTCGTAGCCATATTAATTAGATCAAATTAATAAGCCTGTACTTGCTGTATCTTTTCCCTTTCCTACTTCCTCTAATGCAGGCCCTATGCTGTTAGTTCCCAACTATCACTACACAGTTCATCTCCTATAATTTCTCCCTTCCAAGCCTGCTTTGATTAAAAATCCTTGTTATTACTGTTTTATGCTGAAGATTATGCATTGATTGTTGCTCAAGTTTATCCAGTTTAAGCCACTGAATGTTATCTTTAGGTTTGTTTGCAGGAGTGATTTCATGCCCAAGGAAAGCAGGGCTTTTCCTGCAAAACAAACCAAAAAGCTGTTTTTCTTTAAAAACTTAATTACAATCAAAAGACAACAAAACACAGTATCAGCCATTCCTAGTTGTCTGTGACTCATGGTTGGTGTGCACCTTCAAAGAGTAACAGAAGAAGCTGGAACAAGTTGGGGACCAAATTAAGATGGGAAAGAAGAAATACGTGTATTTCCTGCTGACACCCCTCTCACCTTACAGGCTTCTCCAAGTTGGGAAGGAGATGGTGTTTAAAAAGGAGTTCTTGTATAGAGCCCAAGAAGTAAGAGTCAGCTTTGTTGTCTTAGCTGGCTTTCCTTCCCTTGCTCAGCACCAACAGGCCAGTCACATTTTTGAGTGAGGGAGAGAGCACTATGTAATTACTGGAATCCAAGGACACTGGGTGGCTGCTATGTTGGGGAACGCTGATAGCCATATGTCTTCTTCACCAAGTGGGTGGCAAAGTTATCTGCCATAAAGAATCTGCTTGATACTATAATTCATCAGCATTTGGATGGGCTGGGCCAAGAGGCAACTTCATTTTCACAAGTGACAGAGAACCAAGGCCACACTCCTATTGAGTGTATTAGGTGCTAACAAGTCGTACTTGCTAGTGCACTAGCAGTCAGATTTAATAAGTATTTTCAGGTTGATGGTAAACTGTGTTGATGTTGTTGCTCTTCAGGCAGCAATGACAAAAAGTAAGCAGGGAGTGTACTTAATATGCTTAATACTTAATATGCACTTAGAAATGAAAAACGGATGGATTAAAAAAAAATCTTCATGCACATAAATAAAAATAGCTGCCCTGCATTTTCCAGGAGACAGGAATGACTTGTTGGAGTCTCAGCCTGAAAGGCCCCACAAACTGAGTCACCAATGATGAAGCTGAGCCCCCTCTGGAGCAGCCTGGCACTGGCTGGGCCTTAATGGACTCGGACTTAGTTCAAATGCAGCTGCTGGGGACCATTTGTGAGGCCCTTCACTACACTATGCATTAGTTGTCCCATCAGCAAAATAGTAGCAAAAGTATTTGCTTCCTTACACCTCCCAAAATTCAACCTAAGGAGCACCAGCTTAGTGTTACATTCTGTGCTTTTCACCATCTCTTGGAAAGCAAAGATGATGTTAGCAGAGAACCAAGAAAAGGCAAATAGAAACACATACATGTTATAAAGCAAGGCTCCCAGTACTACAGTCTTGCTAAACTCCTAGTTCCAGTAGATACCAAAGACCCAAGTAGGTTATGAGAAGGTGAAGGTAAAAACTGATTCCTAAGAATGTGCTGGATGATGTGACATTTTCATTTCTGAGATGTTGCTGATATGCTGAAAAATCCCTTTTCTGCCCATTTAGAACAGGTGGAACTTCACTAAAATCAAACTCTCCCTGTGAAATCCTTTTTTGCAGATCAGCACATTCTGCAGCTCTTCCCTCAGCAGGGAGGAAGTCATCAGGAGTTACCACCCAGCTCTGATGACACCTCATAGAAAGAGTCAGAAGAAATTCTTAAAATCCTTATTGATGAATCTCAGGATTTGGCCAATATAGCAGAAGGACTGTGTCCACTCATGGACAACAGCTGCAGTCAATTATCTGCAAGCTGAGATGAGAAAATATGTAGTGTATTTTATGCAGATGTCAGACTAAGAGAAAAGGCTGCTCTCCTGGGAGCAGTTCACAGAACTGTGTAGAAATAGTTCAAGATTCATCCTGTGCAGATCACATTAGGAATTATCTTGATGACAAAGGAAAAAGAAACAAAGCTATTCTGTGCATCTTCCTACTCTTTAGGGTGCAATCAGAGCATTCCTATTAGCGTTTCTCTACCAGAGAAATCTCAGAAAGCCATTGAGCTAACAACAATGATGCTGCAAACTTCCCAGATATTTTCTTCTTTAATTTATACCACTGAAGATAATGCCAATCAAGGAGGCAATGAAAGTTGTGAAACATCCTTGGACCCAGGTTGATTTAGTACAGTGGTTGCATTATTCTCACTTGAGAAATATTGCTAGTATCCCAAGATTCTGCAACAAAACTCTTATTTGCTGGTAGTTTATCAAATACAAGTTGACAAAGTACTTGCTCAGCAGATAGACATAAATGCATTACACAGTATGATGCATCTGCAAAACATCTAGTTTACTAGGTCCTTGATTTAAGGTTAGAATAATGATTCATTAAAAAGCAACAGCAGAGAGGGGGAGAAGAGAAGCCCAAACTCTGAAATCTCCTGCTGGGAGTAATGTATTTTGTTTTCACTCTTTGTTCAGCTCTCCCTGCTTAGGTTGCTTTTGAACAGAGTTTGGATAACAAAGGGATGTACAACCATTTAAAAGCACATGTAGCTAGATAAATATCACAAATGCCATCTTCATGGACTAGCAGATCTATCAAATATTGCAGGGATTATACATGGTCTGTTTATCACGTTCAAAATGAGAGCAGATTGCATGTTTTACACAGCATAAATCCCCGGTCCTCTGTCCTTAGCTCTGAATTGAACCTCTACTATACAGTAACAGGATGATAAAGGCTAATGTCAGAAAGACTTTGAAGAAAAAATATCCCAAAATGAGAACTGGCTTTTACTGTGATAGCTACTCAAATGATCCACCATTATCTCCAGCAGTATTTTTTAGGGTAAGAAAAAAAAAAAATAAGAAAAACCAAACCAGAAAAAAATGTGCATAACGTGGCAATTCCAAAATAGACTTGAGAACTTTGCAGGCCAGAATAGTACTTTTTAAATTGAATTTATGTATATTTGGAATAAATGCCCTACTATGAAAGCAAATGTAGACAAGGTATACTTCTGAACACTGCTGTCAGCCAAATCAAGTGAAATACATGAATTGGTTTGGGAATAATTTTAAAATATATACAATGCTTTCTAAGATTTCCCTATTTTTTTAAATATTTTTTTAATCCACATGGAAAGATATTTTTTTACTGATGCCAAATTTCTCAAAAAAATTAAATTTCAGGAAATTCCATTCTTTTTTCCTGGCATCAGCAGAGATAGGTATGCATTTTCCAAGGCAGAGTTCCTATTTCACCCATGTAAAAGAAAACCAGTTTTTAGTCACTTGACTTCGCGTCTGTGCACGTGATTATTTGTTTTCTTGACTTTTCAGTTCTGCATGCAGTGTACCCACATTAAACACACATGAAACTTTCTAAGTAGAGAATTAGATACCACCTACTAAAAATCTACTCCAAATTGTTCATTGACATTAAAATCTCATCTTGCCTGTAACCCAGATGTCACTTACCAGCCATTTTGGTATATGGATTTCTGGTCAGTGAAAGCAAAAACCCCTTCTTTATTACATGTTCATAGGAGGTTGACTTCTCTGAGACTTCTGACTCTCGCACATCATCTTGGAGCTTTGCCTTTGAGCCCAAAATCTTTCCTACAAACTAATTATGGTCTGAAATCACAGATTATACACATAGATTTTCAGGATAATCAGGAGGTCCTGAGAAACCAGTTCTATATTCAGCCATAGTGATGCTTTTGCTAGAGCAGTAGAGAAAACAGCAACAACATGAATGCTGCATTACGGCTTTTTAAAGAACTGCAGAAGCTGAAAAAGCTGCAAAAGAGAGGAAGCAGCCTCAGGTTTAGGTCAGCCCTACATCAAAGGCAACTGTTTTAATTAAAGTTTAGAGCACAGAATTATTGCAGTTTAGAGCACCTATTTGGTCAGTGATTTTAATGAAACAAACCTTTGTAATAAAAGAAATAAAACCCAAGAAGCTGGCAAACATGGAACATCCTAAGACAGAGCACTAAGTGGAGATGAAAAACTGGTGAGCAAAATTGGGATTCACATTTTTATAACTTTTATAAAGTGTGAGAAAAGACATATCCCTTTTTACTACAACCAGTCTGTAAATGACACACGATTACTGTGCACATCATACAGCTGCACCTGCACACAGAGCAGCTAAGCCTCCAGTTCAGTTGAAGAGCACATTCAGTTTCCAGCATGTTGCACTGTGTTTCATTGCAGAAGTCAATGAAAATATCCTAAAAGGCAAAACATTTCCTATGCTTACGAGCAACAAGTGCATCTATTTTGGCTCTAAATTAAGGGCATTGAGGGAAAGATTTATTAAGATTTATTGGAAATCAGTCTCCCCCCTGAACATCAGTAGTCAGTGGAGAGATGGTACCTAGGAAATCTCATTACAACCTTCCCACAAAGCATGGTGATGCTGTTCAGTAGATGAGAGCAGAGACAAGATGCTGTGCTCCCTGAGTCTGTCTGCTACAGCTGTTCACCTCCTGCCCTGACTGCAGCCTTGGTGCATGTCCCCCTGCATGGAGAGGGGGACACCACTGACCTCAATATAGGTGAACAAGCTATTCAGAAGAAGGTCTACAAGCTGTTCAGAAGGGACAGGCAAAGAAGGAGGGGTGGAGGTATGGACCTCCATGTTAAGGAATGGATACAGTGTGAAGAGATGTCCCTAAAGCTCTCACTGTGGGCAGATGAAGAGCAGTTGAGGCTTTATGGATGAGGATTAAGGGGCAGGCCAGTATGAATGTCGTGGTTGTGAGAGTTTATTACATGCCACTTGAGTAGGATGGGGAAGCCTTTTACAGTCAGCTGTAGCCTTACAGTCGCAGGCCTTGGTTCTCATGGCGGATTTCAATCACCCTGAGATCTGCTGAGAAAGCTACACAGGTATGTACAGTCCAGGAGATTCCTTCAGTGTATTAATAACTTTTTGACTCTGGTGGAGCAGTGTACTACTGGATTTAGTTCTGACTAAGACAGTCTGGTAGAGGACATTAAAGCTTTGGCTATAGTGAAAAGATAGAGTTCAGGATCATGGGTAGCATGCTCAAAACAAGAAGTAGGATTGAAACCTTGGACTTCAGGAGGGCTAACTTTGACCCCTTCAAGATACTGCTTGGAGAAATCCCATGGACTAGGGCACTGGAAAGTAGGGGGACTCATGAAAACTGGTTGATATTCACATATTGTTTCTCCCAAGCTCAGGATTGGTGCACCCTTAAGAGCAAGAAATCAGGAAAGGGAAGCAGAAGACCTGCATGGTTGAGCAGGGAGCTTCTGAAAAAACGCTAGTGGAAGAAGAAAGTTTACACTGAGTGCAAAAAGGGACTGATGGCTTGGGAAGATTACAAGAATGCCATTAGAGTATGCAGGGATGAAACAAGGAAAGCTAAGGCCTCCTTGGAATTAAACACACTAAGGAATGTCAAAGTCAACAGGAAGGATTTTTTCAAGTATATTGGGGGCAAAAGGAAAACTAGAGAAAATGAGAAAAAATGAAAAAAACTAGAGAAAATCCTGTTCTTGAATAAGATGGGTGCCATGGTGACAGAGGATGCAGAGAAGGCAGAGTTGCTGAATGTTTTCTTTGCTTCAGTCTTTAATGCTTCAGGCCAGCCCTCAGGAATCCCAGAGGTAACAGAGAAAAGTCTGAATGAAGGAAGACTTCTCCTTGGTTGAGGAAGATCAAGTTAGAGATCAGTTTAGTAAACTGGATAGCTTGATGGGATGCACCATCATGAGTGCTAAGGGAGCTGGCAAAAGTCATCACTGGGCCACTCTCCATCATCTTTGAAAGGTCCTGGAGAATAGGCGAGATGCCTAGAGAAAAGGAGGCTGAAAGGAGACCTTATCACTCTCTACAACTACCTGAAAGGACATTGTAGAGAAGTGGTGGTTGATTTCTTCTCCCAAGTCACAAGGACAAGAGGAAATGGCCTCAAGTTGTGCCAGGGGAGGTTTGGATTGGATATTAGGAAAATTTTTTACACAGAAAGGGTTGTTAAGCGTTGGGATGGGCTGTTCAGGAAATGGTTGAAGCAGCATCCCTGAAGGTATTTAAAAGACAGGTTGACATTGCTTAGAGACATAATTTAGTAATCATTTTTATCAGTTAGGTTGATGGTTGGACTAGATGATCTTAAAGGTCCCTTCCAACTTAGACAATTGTAGGATTCTATGTCAAGAGGAAAGCCAATGTCACTCCAGTCTTGAAAAAGGGCAAGAAGGAGGACCTGGGAAACTACAGGCCGGTCAGCCTTGCCTCCATCCCTGGAAAGATGATGGAATGACTTGTTCTGGGTGTCATCTCAAAGCATATGGAGGAAAAGAAAGCTGTCAGAAGTAGACAGCACAGATTCACCAAGGAAACATCATGTCTGACTAACCTGTTAGCCTTCTACAGTTGTATGACTGGATGGATGGATGGATGAAGGGATAGCAGTGTATGTGCTTGCAAGAGAGCTGCACTAGGTGTGCATCACTGGCAGCAGCAGCCAGGAGATCATCGTATCATAGAATCATAGAAGGGTTAGAGTTGGAAGGGACCTTCAAGATCATCCAGTTCCAACCAGCCTGCCATGGGCAGGGACACCTCCCACTAGACCAGGTTGCTCAAAGCCCCATCCAGCCTGGCCTTAAACACTTCCAGGGATGGGGCATCCACAGCTTCTCTGGGCAACCCATTCCAGTGCCTCACCACTTTTTGTTTGCCCTTCAAAAGTCCAAGGAGGTGGTTCTGCTGCCTCCCTGCCTTGCTTTTCCAAGAATTAAAAATTCTATGATTTCATGATCACTCTGCCCAAGGTAACTTCCAACATTTACATCCCCCACAAGACCAACAAGACCATCTCTATTAACAAGCAGCAGGTCCAGTAGGGCGCTTTCCCTGGTTGGCTTGCTCACCAGCTGTGTTAGGGAGTTCTCTTCTGTACACTCCAGGAACCTGACTCCAGGAGTCACTGCTATGTGAAGGAATTGTTGGGAATGCTGCAGCTGTTAATGGCAACTGTGGCAAAACAATCTCTGAAGAAACTGCTACCTTTTCTGAAATGAGATTTCAAGGTAACTGCAGGCTGTATCAAGGGCAGGTGCATCATTACAGCAGTGAAAGAAATATTCAAAGAACTCTTTTGACAGATGTCATTTAAGTAAATATGGAAAACCCCACTTTTAAGGCAGATTAAAATATAAAGCCAATGTTTATGAGGTAATATTTGAAAGAGACAGGCTTATGAAGGCTGTAGTATTTTCCAACAATTTTCGTCTCACCTGGACACACACAATAGATAAAAATAAACAGCATTATAATGATTTTCATTTCAAGTTTCAATGTCTTTGAATGCTTATTTTCACAGTGTTGTAATGAGATAGGTATGTCCTGGTGTCTCCATTTTACACCCAAGTGATCTGAAGCAGTCTGGCTTAATGTGTAATAACGTCAGTTTGTCCATGATATATCTTCAGCTACATTTTTCCCTACATTCAGTAAAACACGTAGTCACTTTTATGCATATGCTTAAGATCATCTTAATTTTTTTAAGCAGTTAAGAATGTGCTGATGTTCCATATAATTAGGATCTTAAATACTTTATTGAAACAAGGAAGACTGAAATAGGTGATTAAGGTCCCCTCTATTTCGAGTCTCGTCTGAAGATGAGTGCTGAGAATTTAGTCTCACTGTTGAATGTACAGGGTTACTTAGAGGAACAGATTGACCATAAAGGAGAAACACCTTAAAAAACAAGAATACCAAGTATGGGGTGTGTTCCTGAGTGCTGAATCATGCCAAGTCTACAGCAGCACAGATATTTACTTTTTGTAAATTAGAAAACTAATTACAATTAATGCTTCATTATTTGAAATGTAGTTTACTATGTGAAGGTCATCTTTTTTTTTCTTTTTTTTTTTCTTTTTTTTTTTTTCCAAAAAAAGTAACAAAATCCCCAAGAAAACCAAGAACCCAGAATTTCATAAGCAACTCTGATCTGGCAGCAAGAGAATACAACAAAAAAAGAGACCCAACGACATAAATGCTATATAAAAATGGAAAAGGCTACATACTTGTCTCATTTTAGAGGTATCAACTACTCAGGAGGGAAAGTGAGGCAATTCCTGTCACCCATTTAAAAAACTCCACTCCCTGTTGATGATGCACAGCACAACTCCTCGGGTGTTTCAAGAACTTTGAGCTAAAACATACACGTACAAAATAATTAGGTCTGGGGACAAAATCCAGTCTCAGGGCCTAAAGCAGAGCCAAACACTAGTCCTGAGAATCACAGGCCACACAGTTGTGCCGCTATCATTTCATGGGACACTTTGAGGAGGACTTGGGCCAGAAGCAGCACTCAGGTATTTGCCACGGTTGTTGTTCCTAGGCAGACTAAAGGCACATGCTGAGTGCACATGTACTACACACTACCGTTTTGGGAGCAAAAATAAGATGTAAGACATGCTATTGAATGCTGCTGAAAAAAAGAAGAAAGCTGTGCCTCCCAGGAACCTTACACCAGTGGGATATAGTGAACCACCCCAGCCCAAAGGAGACTCACAGCCCAGGAAATACTGCAACACAAAAAAAAACAATGCTTCCTGCAACTGGGACATCCAAAGCCTCTCCCTTCCCTGCTATTCTTCTCCTCCTCAACCTCTCATCCTCAGTTCCTTGCCTATAATTAAAACATTTCATTACCAAGTGATGAAGATTAAAATAAGGCAGGTGAATCACCCTCCCCAGTACTGCTATACTCTTCCAAAATGAGACAAAATCTAGCCTCAGCGGGCTAAATCTGAGGAAGATTGCCGGGCAATTGAGGACATATTTCCAAAAAGCTGCTTAGGCTCCCCTGTGGCATATGCTTAGGTCAGTGAATTCACCTTATCAAGACTCTTTCTAAAGCAACTTGAAAAATTGAGTTTTGGAACTTGACCTTTACAGTGCACATGGCCTTGAGCAGTACATTGTCATGGATGCTTAGGGAGGGGGGTTCTTGCTAAACAATACTTGGAAAGGGGTGGAAAGTCCACAAATAGCAGCTGAGCCAATTGCCTTGGGGAACCCACTGTATTTGGTTGTGCTCAGACATCTCCAAAAAGCATCAGTGCCAAGCCAAAGCAGTGCCGACATAAACATTCATATCCACTTCTCTCCATGCAGGTGAACCACAGGGCTTTCAAGGTGCCTGAAAACCATCAAAAACTAATGAAAACTTCCACTTCATGTTGAAGTAAAGAGTATCAGTAGCTCACCCTCTTCAGTAACTGGAGAGAAATATTAAACTGAGATTTACAGGTAAAGCATTATCAGTACAAACACAGGCTTATTCTAGGAGAACCTCAATGCAGTCCCTTGCTGGGAATTGGTGGGCTAATTCATGGTGAGAGTGTGTAGGTACATAGGACATGTTTTCAAATGCAACCTCTATAAATCATGTGAATTAGAAAGGTATTTGTAAAATGTCTTTGGGAATGTCTAGTAGCCTGTGTAATATTTTTTGAGATAATTATTTTCAATAAATTTTAATCACAGTTGATGTATAAAAATAAATAACACAATCTGTGACCAGATGGTGTGTTGGGTGACATGGGTCTCTCTTCACCAACATGCCACTGCTCACCAGTATTTCAAGACTCCTTTAGTCTTTGCAAGAGCTGCCTTGCAAGATCCTCTCAACTTGAACCAAAATCATCTTTGGGAAGAAGAGAAACTCTCCGTTTGAGAGAGAGAAACATTCTCAGCAAAACCCTGGGGCCAAGAATAAAAGGAAATGAAATTGCTTTGTCCCTGCCCAGAAGCTACTGGAGGCAGTATAATATATATATATAGCTATAGATAAGATGTATATAAGATATAGATAAGATATATATAGCTATCTTCATTGGACCTCTGAAGGAGGAGAAGCAGATGTGGAATCTGCAGCTCCTTATTGGCCTGACTTTCCTTGAGATATCTCTGAGCCTTCTACTCCTCATGGGAACTTTTTTCTGCAGTCTAATTCATTACCGATTTTGGTTGATCTGAAGAACAAGGAGTGAAATCCATTACTTTTCATCTTTCAGAAACCACTCACAAAGTTTTGACACAAAACCAGTTTGGCTCAAAGCTGGGCCCATGGCCAGCTTGCAAGTATTTTGGAACCTTTCAACAATCCCTGGCTGGTTTTCAAACTTAAATCAAAAGCCAGGTTCAGGGAAAGTTTGCAAATTATTAGGTTGTATAAGAAAAATTGTTCTACTCGAGATAAATTCCCACGATTTATTTTAAGTTCTTTTCATGCTGGGAGAATCTTTCAATATCCAAACCCTGCTCTTGCCTCAAAGAATGTAACCATGTTTTTCACAAAAAGGACTGGCCTGAGAGGTGTGAAGGACGATACAGGATGTGTCAGGAAACTACCTGGAAAACATACCATCCAGTTCACTCTTGTTTGGATGAATTGTTCCTTGTCTAAAGTGTCTCCAGGTGCCCCACTGTACAGTGAGTGTGGTAAGTTTATGGCAGTTTATGGCAGAGTTGTAAGTTGTTAGAGCTAGGTATGTCCCACTGGGTCCATTCCTACAGCCTAGGAACTACAGCCTAGGAAGTGCACTCTGAGCATGAGAATTGAAGCGTTTTCTGAAATACTTGGCAGTTTTAGATGTTCAGCAATACGACAGTCCTCTTCTTCAGTAACTTAAGAATATTTTCTCTGTTCTCTCTGTGTTCAGAGAGAACAGAGAAATTATTTACTACACCCAGTGAAGGGAGCAGGAGTTGTAGCTAAGTAATATGGAACAGAAATACAGATGCTGCAGTGACAAACAGAAAAGGAGGCTGCATGCACATGACTGTGCTGGTTGGGATGCTGCTCTGTCTGCCATGGTCAGCTAGACATATATGCAACCACATACCAGTTCCTTCATTAAACAGGGAGAACAAAATGAGAAATGTTTAAAACACATTATAACTCTTCTCATATGGCTAATCTGACAGTCTGTCCATACATAGTTAGTAAACACCAAAAAAAGGTCTATATTGCTCAGTTTATCTCCACCTTGCCACAGTTGGACACATGCCAAAAAAAACATGTCTAAAGCCCCTTTATAGAGAATTCCAAAAGCCAAAAATTATTTCTTATTGCTTTTATTTTTCCTTTTCCCTTTTCTTTCGTTCTGTTTTTCTTTTTTTTTTTCTATTCTGCTATTTTGTATTCTATAAGTCTGAATCTATAGATCATGCAAAGACTGAAGAAGCCTTCATTAAAGGCAAGCAGTATTACAGTCATTCAACTTAATGATTTATGCAGTTTAAGAGACCATCCCTCTTTGTTCTGTATACTAAGATTCGGCATGGCCATGTTTTTACCCTTCAATGAACAACAAAACCTCCCAAGATCCTTTTCTCTTTCTTCACATCATTATACTGTTGAGGAAACCCTACTTTGAGACCCAATCCTGCCCTTCCTCACAGATATTCCCCCTGCACCAAGAACAGCCTAGCATTACAAGCCATGTGCGTTTCTCTTCAGTAAAAAGACACGTTTCACAGCTGACCATTCAGATCAGCATATAAGCAGCACATCAGCAGATTAGCTGCCTGCCCAAAGCTACAAAACAGCAAAACATTTCCCACATCAGCCACTGGGTGTTTTACTACTGAAGTCAGTAGCATCAAGCAGACAGAAAAGCACCAGGGAAACATCCATGTTAAGAGCACACACATGCACAGATGCACACTGAAACCCTGAAAATAACATACAGATGGGTATAAGTGAAATAATAAACATAGACATGCAGACCATGTTGTCTCTGGCCAGCTACTCTTTGAGCTGATTGATTGGAAGGGATTAGAAAGAACTCAGCTCAAGAACTCAGCTGTGTTTTTACACAGATCCTAATGCTCCTGCAGCTATTGCATAATGGAGACTGATTCCCATCCTGAGCCCTAACTCTCAATTTACTCAAAACAAGTTTAATGCTGTCTGGCTGCATAATGGAAACATCTATGTCCCAGTGAAGAGGAATCTAGATGGGATGGGATCCACCAGCTTTCCCAGGGTTGCATTGTTTGGTTATTTGGGTTCTCTGATGGGCAGCAATGGCAAAGAAAGAAGGGAAGTGTCACCACGAAGGAAATAGTTATTTTTCCCCAGACATGGAAGCTGAAACCTTATGGGGTTTATTGATAGATAAACACTTGCTAATACTACACCCACTAAAAGAAAGGAGCTCTAAACCAAGGGAAATCAAATGCACCCCAAAAGTAAACTGAAAATCAATGAACCTGCAGACCCTAGCTAAGCCAAATGCTTGCTAAGTCAAATACATCTAGAAAAGCAAAAAAAGGGAAACACAGCAACCAAAAAGTCCACAATTAAACTGACATATCTCAAAAGCATGCAGAAAATATACAAGCACTTCAGAATAGACACTCCATTAAAAGCTACATGTTAAAATAACATAAGGGGCCAGGCAGGAATTCCAGGTGCATAGGGAATAGCTGAAGTAACTCCTTTGAGTTACTTTGAGTACCTTTGTACTACAAATGAGGATAGAGTCCTATCAAGTCAGGAATCCTCCAACACTTGGCGGAAATATGGGTGTCCTGTGCCTAGCAAACTGCAAAGAGCCTTAGGGAACTTGGCTGGAACCTGCCTCCCCCCTCCCCCACATCAGCAAAATGATTATTTGCAAAGACCACAATTGCTTATTTTCTGTTTTCCTCTATGCACTCACTAATTTGTTAGTAATGCTTCCAAGCAGCCAGTCTAGGAGAAGAACTCAGGAAGGGACAAGGATGAGACAACCAGAAGATGCTTCTGCCTGGGCCCCTTTGTTGAGTATTCCTGGGTATCCCTTGCCTTTTACCTGGGGATGCAGTCACCATGGCGACAGGCGGGTGTTCCCTGGTGGAGCCAAAAACCAGCTGTTCTTGTTGCTGAGCCCTTTCTCCGTCCCGCAGTGGAGCCCCAGCTGCATACTGGTCCACCCTCTCTGCAGCCCACTGTATTCCAGTGCCTGCCAGCAGCGGGTCTTGGGGATCTGGCGGGGCTGACATGCTGTCTGCAAAGCGGCTGCTGGTCCCCGGATCTCAGGCTGCAGCGTGAGCCACCGAGAAAGCTGCTGTGGCCACTGAAGGCTGGATGATGCTGTGGCCGCACTGGAGTCTGGCCGGCTGTGGGGACTCAGAGCTGCTGCTGCGCTGTTGCTGTATCTTCACTAGCGCTTATTACGCAGGTGAAAATGGCTTGTTAGTTGGTGCCTTCCAGCCCTTGCGTCACCCTGTGGCAGGCATATCACAGGGCAGGAATCTGCCAGCCTGGCTGCTGCTCTCCCCCATTTAACTGTTTCTGCAGGGGAGGTATCAGCTTGTGTGTATAAGGGAAGAAATGCCCCCTTACAGGCAGGCACACGCCTTCCTCTCCTCTTCTGTGATCCCACACATAGCGCACATCCCCCTCCTCTGCATCCCCTCTTTAAAGCATGCCACAGAGTGCCGCAGCCCAGGCATAGCAATGCACCCACCGTAGGAGTGTCAGTGGTTCCTCCTGCACCTCTAGGCTTGATGGAAGCAGCCCACAGTGAAGCGCATTGTGAAATTCACATTCCCCCCTCTTTCTGTCAGCCCACTGACCAAGCAGAAGCAGCCACAGTATGCTCCTGAGCACCTGGGTTTGTTCACCCAGTTGGCTCCATTCTGTTTGCAGCAGATCATCACAGAGATGATCACAGCTTACTGCATTGACACTTGTCAAAATAAACTCACAGCAGGTGTCTGTGTCCCTTTCATTTTTCTTTCCTTTTTTTTCTGGTGTGCCATTGTATTTGCTTGCTTACAGAAGCAATGCAAACTCTCAGAGATCCTTGCTGTCAGAGCAGCAGTGGCATGACAAAGATAAAAGTACAGGTCAGGATCTGTGATGCTTCCTAGATGCACTGGGAACCAGTATTCCTGCCATCTTTTCACAGGTGAGGAAATGCAGTCAGTTAAATGGTATGGCACCATTCCTGTGTTGCATGGAGCTCCATCACTGACAGGTCAAAGTAAAGAACTTATTGCCTTGCAGAAGGACTGCTCTCTTGTGATAGCACAAGTCAAGCTACAAAGTGGAGAGTAATTTCACCAGCCAGAAGACTTCACCCCCATCTGGCTCTTTACCCGTTGCAGCAATGGATCTCCATCTGTGATCTTTGTCACAGCATCCCTAGGCATACTTCAGACCCTCTCCAGCTGCAGCATGCTTATGCTTGGGTTTGAACATGTTTCTTCTCTCTCCAGGTAAGAGGGAAGGAAATTCAGGAAAAGCCCACAATGCAAGATGAGAGCCTCAGAATTAGCCTCCAGCATTTCCATTTGTGTTATCTTCCCAGGGAATCACCATGCCTATTCTCACTCCAGTCCAGGATCTTTTTCTTGGAATAGTCTTGCTGCTGTCTGAGTCAATGCTGTTCAGTCCCAGCTCCCCATGACCCTTCAGAGGCGGTCTCCCCAGTGTGGTGAGGTGGAGGAGGGACAGGGTGTCCTTTTAGAGGTCTGCAGTCAAAGCTGCTAGTGTAAGCAACACACTCAAGATTTGCCAAATCACACTGGTTTTGTGAAGTGTGTGCTGTGAATTCTGCTGTCTCAAGCTCTAAGTAACAAGACTGATTTTAAAGAATAAGAAGTTATTCTGGTTGGGGCTGCATGGTACAATTCTATTGTAAAGATTTGGCTTTAAAAGGGGCAAGCATGACAGTTTCTATATTCCCATGAAAAACACTTCAGAAGTAGCTATAAACCAAGTGTACTGTCTTCTGTCTGCCCTGTAAGCTCAGATGTCTGTTGGGACAGCTTGTGCAAACATGATTCATGACATATCATCATCAACTGCACTTGTATGCACAAGATCCCATGGACTCTGGAGGTTCTGCCTGCCCTGATAGCTGTGCTTGAAAACTCGTGGTATAGGCTGGCAAGTTAGTACTCAAGTACTAACAGATCTCAACAGATCTCAACAGTGTGCACTTAACCACCAATAACTTCTTTCTTGTTTTGAGCTCCCTAGTGTGATTAATTACTGAAAAACAGTGATATCAAACCCACTTCTGCCTTTTCTATGCTTTATGCCCTATTTCAAGGTCAGTAATTATTATACAGGTCATTTTACTTTCAGGGTAACATCTGCTCTGACACAGCATGCAAGATTATCTGGGCTAGAACCAAGAAACTACTCCAGACACTTAGCTAAAATATGGCTATCCAGAGCCTAAAAAATACCAGTGGATCTCCTATTTAGCCACTACTTCATTATAACAGTTATAGGTTTAATTGTCACACAACATAGTCTACTAAATTCAGCTTTCCTTGTGAGTTGCTTCCAGGTAATTCATACACCAAAGACACCTGAGATGACAAACAGAAAATATATCTTTGATACCAGCATCAAGTTTTTTCGGTTGAGAGTGCTGCTGTGGAAAAAGCTCCCTGAACCATGTAGCTCCACTGAACCATTTGTTCCAAACACTAAGTCTCGTAACTCACAGATAAAGTGTTTCTTAATTAAGCATTATTTAACATCTTCATGGAATGATGGTGAAAATATATGCCTCTCCGGTGTGCTCAACCTGCCTTACATGCACAGGCTCATAAGATTACCTTTATTTGTTTATGTCAAGATAGGACAGTGTTTGCCATATTTCAGCTGCATACAATTATAATCATCATGTTCGTATTGCCAAATCCCCCACCTAAAGCTCATCTCATGAGCAAAGGAGATGAATTTACCTAATTCATGGTTCCCCTTTTGACATATACCATACCATGCACTGTATATTTTCTGATTATGATTCCAGCAAGATTCTGATGAGTTTGACATTACTATTAATTATGTTAATGATATACAGTATGTTTTGAAAAATATGTCTTCGCATAAATGTTAATACAGGTACTTGTTCAGACTCCCCAGTTTTCCTCTGTGTCCATCAGTCTCTGAGGCAGCCCTCTGGTACTATTTCTGTGGGTTAGTAATGGACTAAAGAGCCCAGGAGAAGACCTGTAAGACCACCAAGCCCCTGACAGCTTTGCTATGTGAGCAATATATGATCACAAAGGTCTTCCAATAATGCATCATCATGAGAATGCATGCACATACACTAGGAATGATTCTTTTCTACAGACCAAAAAGGTTATAATGATCTGAGGGTTCCTGGTGTAAACACAGACAGTTTTACTACAGTAAATGACATAGAGGAAGGAGTGTGTTTTGCTTATTGAAGAGAAATGGGGACAATCAGGGACAAGTATATAAATACAGAAAAAAAAAGAGTGGGTTTTGCTTCAGGGATCCCAACTGTAGTGCAACCCAGGGCTTTATTTCACCAGTTCCTGTACAGTCCCCAGGTGACCTGGAACAGTCTCATTCAATTCAGTCAGCCTTGCTCATCACCACGTAATAAGATATGGGAAACTAGAAGTCCAATTTTAAACCTTGGATACAAATCCTGGGCTCCCACTGACCATCACTGGTATGGCACATATATTTGTAATAGCAAAGGTTTTGTTTGCCAGGATGGATGAAAAAATAGAATCAAAAGGAACAGCAGGACAGAAAGCTTGGTCAATCCATTTTGCAAGCTTGTACAGAAATCTTGAACTTGGAACAACCTGGGCTGTCATGTTTAAGGTTAAGTCACTAGAGATTTTACAGACTTTTTAAGTAGGAAGATTAGGCTGGATGAAGATTTAATCAAATGCTTGCTTAAGAGAGGCATGAATTTAAGTAATAGGATAAAGGAACAAGGATGATGATTTCTCTCAATTTTCAATGAATTTATAGAAGATTACAGTAGTTTGCCTTGTATTGCGTTGAAAGCTGACTTGCACAGAGCTCCTCTACCTCTGCTCATTGGTATTTAATTCTCTCTCTTCCCTTTGGATATTCTAAGTAGCTGAATGTATGAAGTCTGAAAACACACACAGAAATTGCTTCTCTTTATTATAGCTCTTTGTGCTCTGAGGGTGATGTATGCTGCTAGGCCAAAGTGAATTTGAACCTCGAGGGAATTTTTGGTCTCAGATGTAATGTTACCAGCAAAGAGCATAGGACCCAGCAGGGTATATCAAATGATTCAGCAACAGAAAAAAAAATCATTTCCTCTTCCTTGAGTTTTTATTCTTGAGGTTTTAGAATAAATTAACTGCAATAGGAAAAAGCAAAGCATAAAAAGAAAAGTGGCTTCTGATATAAATAGGAAAACAATCAAAACAAGCTCCCCCTACCCCATAGCAAAGACTCCAGCACTGTAGCAGTTATGGTCTGGTTTTCAATACACCACATCTACACTGCAGATTAAACCACCTGGTTTCCACACGTCTCATACCTTCTCCCCCAACTCCAAACCTCTGGGAGTATATGACAGCACAGTCCTGGCCAGCATGAATTAATTTCTTTCCATAGCATGCAATCAGATCTCATTTGGACACAGCCAGGCAGAAACCTGAGAAGCCATGCTGTGGGGTAAACTAGGCATAGGCCTGCCCTACAAGGCACAGAGAGCTATTGTGACTCCCAAGGCAAGGCTAGATTCCTGGTAAGAATAACGACTCCTCTTGGGCAAGCCAAACTGCTCAAAACTGCCACTATTCCGAAGCAAATAGCCTGAGAGAAAAGTGGACACATGGTGGTGGCCCTCCCCACAGCAAAGGCCACCTGTCCTCTTTAAGTCCACCAGAGAGCTCTTTGCACAGTGGTCATTCTGAGGGAGACCCTTGGACCTTTGTTCTTCAAACCTTTGCCTACTTCAGCTCGACAAGCTTGAACAATGAAGCAGGACCAGAAAGCCTCTCCAAGGCCCGTTTCATCTACTCCTCTCACTGCTACAACTGCCAAGGCCAATGCTTCAGGCCTGTCTGGAAATATGTGTCTCAACCTCCTGCAGAGCTTCAAGGCATCATCTACCTCCCCACTTCCTCCACAGCACTCCTGGAAACAGACATGCTCCTATCCAGCACTGCTTTGTTTTCTGGAGTAAGTTTCTGCATCAGCCAACGGGTTTTAGATCAATTTTGCTCCTGAAAGCACAAGGACTCCAGTACCAGAAAAGCAGCAGCAAAACTGGTTAAGCCCAGAAAAGACAGAAGTTTGAGTATATGTGATACTACCCTCCCCAGACAAACAGCTGTGTGGGGTGTGCTCTCCTTTGTAATGAATGGCTGCAGAGACAAGTCCTCTAGTCCAAACTGCCTCTCTCATCTCCTGGACAGGGCCATCTCTTATCACACACCACAAAATGAGGAGACTAGTTCAGCTGGGGCCTGTACTAAGTGCAATTTCAAATGCTATAGTCTAAATAGTAGCATTTTTACTGCATATTATGTAATTTAAATTTCCTTCCCTATCAAAACTCACAGTCACAGTCTTTAGCAGACAGCCCATTGCTCTGAGGCCTGCCAGGCTGTAGCCATGCTACAGCAGTAGGTGAAGTCCCTTCCTGGCCCTTTAATTCCTAAATCACGCGAGAGCTTGAGAGGCTGAAACTCTCTAGCTCTCCAGTTGTAATGAAATGTGAATACAAATGGTTCCTTCCCCCCGTAAACCTGGCTGACTGCTCTGTGCTTCATCTTTCCACATCAACAGCCACACTAGGAGCAGAGATGATTAGCTCTGTTTCTCTGAAGAGGGAGTTTTACAAGGAAATCCTGTGACAGGAGCTTAAAGAGCAAAACTGTTGACCACATGAGCAGGCACAGCCATGAGATGCACATGTATGAGGTGTCAGAGAGGAGAAAGCCCACCAGGCTGAACACAGCCTGTTTCTTCTTCCCAGCATCAACCTCTTTGTAGAGAAGGAGAGCTGAGCAGAGCAGACAGGTAAGTAGGTGGAAGCTCTGCATATGCAAAATACATTCAGTAGTGGTCTAGTTTCAGCAGTGCTTGGTAGCTGAGTTATCATCCAAGTGCTATGTCTGAAAGGCTCTGCATTCGCCTCTAGACTGTATGTCTATTGAAATGACTGCCTATCCTGAAGGACACTGGACTGCACACTGGGAGTGTGCATCTGAATGCATGATGTTAGTTGGTGATATTATTTGCAAGTACATCCTCTGTGCAGCAGCAGGATCTCTGCATGCTATTGCAAGTGTTGTTCACAAGCATCTTACAAGTAGTAATTTTTTCTCTTTTTTTTTACAGTGCACTTCATGAGAAACCAGCCCAGAGTTATTAAAAGAAGAAGCATTAGAATTTGTACTATCAGAGATTCCCAGCTGCACAAAACAGGACTTCCTTCTTCAGGCCCTGACAGAGCAGTTTCAGAGGCCAATCATCACTGAGGAAAAAGAAAACAGATAGATACCAATGGATCTGGTACTATTTAATTCCACTGCTAATGATCCAGCAGAAGAGAAAGTATCAGACAAGACAGTCTATGTGAGCTCTGAACATACAGTGGCCAGAAGTTTACATAGGCAATGGTGTTGATACTGGTAAAACAGCAAAAGTAAATAAAAAAAAAAACTGCAGTAAAAGTATCCACAGATTTGCTTTTTGGAGAACCTGAAGAAAGTGAGACAAAGGTCTAACCAGAATTGCTTCAACTATAATTCAGTTTGGTTGGTACCTAAAAGGTACAGCCAGCTTCCAGAGAAGCAGAAACAATTTTCTTTCCAAATTATCATTCCCTTGCATTACATCAGAAGGTATTTGTGCAGTGTGCACTTACACAGCTCCACAGCAATTCCATTAGAGGTCAGCGTTTGAGTCCTGATTTATGCTGATACAGTACATGCATTTATCATGAGTGTTCATTATGTACCATTTCCACATCTCTGGAAACTCTGGAAACTCACAGATACAGTTTGCATGCTGGATGAAACAGAAATGGCCTGATATGCTTTCATTTAGGGTTTGGCATGGCACAGAGTATCAAAGAATCAGCCTATAGAGATAAGATCTGCAATCACTTCTAAAACACACAAAACATTAGACCTTTCAGTGTAACTGAGTTGCACATCCATCATCCCTAAGACCCAGACCCAGAAATGCTGCAATATGCAAATGAACAAAATTGAAGTGAAAGGGAACACATGGACAGAATGCTCTATGCTCAGAGATACCTCTAAGCAGTTGCCACCTGGAGGTAATCAGCAGTACTCCTAATAGTTGCTATGAGGATATCTACATGTATACCATGGTTCATTTAAAGATACAGTGTTAATAGGTAACCTGAGAGATGAAGTTTAATGTAAGAGCTCTGAGGACAAATAAGTCTGCATGTGTTAAAAGGGAACATTGCAACAGCTGACTCAGTATAACCTTGGTAGCTAGGACTTGTATTCCCCTAATGGGTGACATACTCGTCTTTCATTTTTTTTGTAGCACAGACCTAATTTTCTTGCTTTGTCTACAGATGAGAAGCAAGAATACCTTTATAGCAGCCACTGGGGTGAACCCATAAATCAAAATCAGGCTCATAAGTCCCCATTTCTAATTATTCATTTACATATTTCGTATGAGAAGCAGTTACCTGAGAAAGAGGCCATTGCCTCTTCATTAGCTGGCTCATACCCAGTCAGCCCTGAACATGGCTACTTTATTTCAAAATAAACAGCAAATAATGGATGGGTCTAGTTGCCCTCTTGAACTGCCTTTACCTGCCTAAAGGCTAACTGCTATAATACTGAATAGTTAGACTATCATACTGAATTTAACCCTTTGCCAGCCAGTGCCCACATACCTCATCTACAATATGAGAACTGTAATAGTTTGCAGTATTAAACACAATTCTGAGGTGTCTGGGTGACCCACAGACGGCTGAGTCAGGCAGGGATTGTATTTTGCCAATGTGAAGCCAAGTTAGGGTTCTTGTAAGATCTTTAATCTATTTTTTATTAAATTCATGAAATTAAACTCCAGTTAACAGAAGTGCTACAGAACCTTGTTCTATTTTATATTTGAAATTAGTCCTGTTGACTTCAAAGAAGCTGTTTTTGTATAATATTTGCAGGGTTGGGATTTGTTTTTGCATTTAATTGATACATCATTTAGCACTTGATATCAGCACTTTAAAGGGAACATTACTGCTTTACATTTCAAAATTACTTCGTAGGGCATTCTATATACCATATTATTCAAATTGGAGAGAATAACCTGCAAATTCTTACCAGCTCTACTCATCTGTGGCTTTATTTTGTGAACTAAATGCTTGTAATGAACACAAGACTACATTCCCCAAACTCCAGCTGATGTCAATGTTGAAAAAGAAAAACCATGCAGGAATAAAGGAATAACCCCTGATACAAATAATCACTAAAATAATAATTTTTATTCAGCATTTTGGAGATGAGTGGGTAGATAATAATAAATAAGTTTGAGTACTTGTTTTTAGAACTTGTGGCATGTTCTTTTCTAATGTAACTTAACTTTTGCAAAAATCAAAATCTGAACTGTAAACAGGACTCTGCTAGTTTCCTGTGAACAGGCCATTGTATAATCTTCTGTCAAAAAAAAAGGGAAATAGGATCCAGGGCTCTCTGCTGGATTGTGAAGAAAACACTACCTTCCTCAAAATGCTGAGATGAATCACTACCTTGGAAAGTTCAGAGTAAGCATCACCATACAGCTAGTGACATTCAACATTATGTTTATGAAAACAGAATGACAGGTTATGACTGTGACATATGACTGTGATAACAAAGTGGGTTTTGCCACTCACAAGCAACATTATAGGGATGGTTTCCCAGAGTAAGGCATAAAGGATCTGTCCTTATTGTGCCCAAGAACAAGCATAAAATGTCCCATTCAATGTAAATGCCTTATCTGAATTCTTATCAAGTCATTACAGTTGAACATGGTAGAGAAATAGATGAGAGCCAGCAAACGATGCTGTAAGAGGAAGTAAGCTTTTGCCCTTCACACATCTTGGGGTGTTGGGGAGAAAAATTCAAGCAAGTGAATCAAGTTGGAAATTTTCTGTGCTTTACACCTGGAAGCCTTTATCAACACTTTTTAAGGAGTACCCTGCCCTTAAGTAGTGGGAAGATTGCATGTTCATGTGATCCTGGTCTCTGCACTAGGAGTTTGGTGAGCTCTAGGACCTCAATCAACAAATCAACCTGGAGATACGTGCTAGAGGGAAGAAGAAAAAAAAAAAAAAAAAAAAAAAAAAANGGGTCCAGGACAGCATAAGAAAATCAAGCTCCAAGTGGAAGGAGGACTGTAATGCTAATAAAAGCATTACAGGTCAGCATTGCCTCTGTTCAGCTGTTAGTGGAACAGCTTTCAGGAGAGCTGGACAAAATTAACCTTGAAAACACAAATAATTCCTCCCTGGCATATACACAATTATTGTGTATTCCTAAAGAATGTTCTGAAAAGGGAGGAATCTTGACAACTTTGACTCTTCAGCCAGAGGTGAGAAATCAAAATGAGATGAACACATAGTAGGTGACCATGTGATTCAAACATCTCTCGGAGGACAAAGAGTCAAAACTTTAGTTTGAACTAAAATCAGAAAACTAATTTGAGGAGCTTAATTTCCCAAATAGATTTTACTATGGCTTATTTTCCATTAAAATAGACAATCAATCAAGTTAGAATTGCTGCATTCTCTGTTAAAGAACTGTTCTAGTTCACTAAAAACACCACTGTGAAACCATTTCCTGGTGGTATAATAATGGCACTAAAACATGTATTTTGCCTAATGCCACAGTGATACGCTACAAAGGATGCAGTCTATTATTTAAAAAATACACTGAAGCTAAGCACTACTGACTGTTCTTGTAACAGAAAAGATATTTGACCTGTTCTTCTGTCCTATTGTATCTTCTGTGTTCCAGCATCCACATGATCACTTTCACCGTTGATTTGGAAAATACTATTCCAGCAGCTCTAAGCAGACAACCCAGTGAAATATTTGTCATTCAGATCACAGAAGACTCTCCTATGTGCCTGAGAAAGAGCAGAGAGGATCGTTGAATGCTTCTCACAGCACATTTTCCCAAAGTGAAACACAAGATTGGATGGTAGCTTAATATTCAAAAAAGCCACCTTCAGAGAGAAAAAGTAAGCTGTTTAAAGATAAAACTGAAATTAGAAGCTAATTTTGTAGTCTACACTGGCCAATTAGACCTGAGGTCTAATCTTTTAATTGTTGACTTCCATGGTTAGTATCTTAATTATGTGATCTTTCCTGAAGACACCTGGTCTCAGAATCTGAGGTTCTGTCTTAACACTTCAAACAACACAGCTGGAAACGTTGGTTCTGAAGCTCCTCTTGAAATGTACACCTCCCTGCGGGCTTATCTCTAAGATGTAGACCCTGCTCATATCAAAAATGTCGAAAGCTGACATCACTTGCCTGCAAGCTGAGGCAAGGAGGTGGCAGTCTCCAGTCCAACAGCCATGACTTCTGGTCACTGTATATGATATCTTTGTCAGTGGACTCCAGGGCTTGAACTTTCAAGGCCCTGTAACACGACTCATGATGAAGATAGAGCAATTAAGATTGCTTTGGTCATTACACTAGCCAGTGCAGGGCATCTTGAAAGTACCTGGATTACTGCTTTGCTTTAGACAACCCAAATGATGTCATCCATGAGTTCCTTTGAGTAAATATTGCATAACTAATTCATGAATTTTCTCAAAAACAAATTTCTTCTCTCTTTGTCCTTCATATGTTTATGTTCTCAAATTCATCTTCATCTTATAATACAGAATTGCTTAAAATACAAAAATATAATGGACTTCCTGGCTTGCCAGGGACAATCCTTTTCTATATCAGGCAACAATATCATACAAACTGTTCACTGTCATTTAAAAATAAGGTAGAGTGTTCTTTCCCTCTCATTTCTACAGGAAAGTTGTTCCAAAAATTCACTTCTCTTAGGACTAGACAAGTTCTTCTAATTTCCAACCTAAATTTATTCAAGCTTTGCAGCCATTTGCTCTTGTGCCAACAGTGCACTTTAGCTTAAACAACTTTTACCCCTCCCTGGTGTTTTCTTTGATGATGTATTCAGAGCTTCCCAAAAGTCACTCCCTATTTTCATTTTACTGCGGGTTTTTAAATCTGTCTACATTTTTATGCCTTTTTTATCAACAGTCTTCTGATACTAGCTGCAGATGTAATTTTAGATGTAGATGTAATTTTACTATGTTAATATCAAAAGAGACTTCAAGATGTGATGCCTCTGTATATGCAGATCAAATTGACCATCCCCATTTCCATTTCAGTATACCACTGTCATTTCGTTTTCCTGCAACTGTTCACTTAACCTCTGCTTTTCTATGTACCCACTAACATTTCCACCTGCCATTGAAAACAGGAATATGGGGAAGAGGGGCAGAGCAATTCTGAGACATATCAGCTTACAAGAGAATGCTCATTTTTTAAAGGTAATTTCCAAATTCCATTTCCTGGCTGCTCTTTTATTTCCCCAGTTGGCATGTGGATCCTGTCTCTGAGCTGGATCTTTTACACATTTTAGAATTATCCCTTTAGGTTCTCTTTTAGATAATGGAAATTCATTCATGAAGGGTAGCTCTAGTACAGATTTTTTTCAGACTAGCTCAACTAACTATTGTCACTGTGCACTATCACAGTCACTCCAGGAGCACATCACCATTCATTAGAACTGTAACTCCAGTCTGCTGAGTGCCTCAGACAAACACCCACACCGGCCTAGCAGTGTCTTCAGAAACTTTTCAAGGTTCCATCATGGAAAACAAATTCTATAGCTCTTGTATGCAGGAGCTAATTAAAAATCCTTCCTGTTTTGCCAGGTGCCACGCATTAAGACAAGACAGGGCTAAACTGTCTAACACTCCCAGGAGTCAAAAAGGGTTGTAAAACCTGATCAGCCAGGAGTTATGCTACTGTGAGTCTTAGCTGATCCAATGGCTTGGTTATAAAAACTAAAGACAGATAGTGGGAAAGGAGAGGGGAAATAAAGTAAGAATTTTAAACAGCCATAATGGGTGAAGCCAAAGATTGACCAGGATCCTGTCTCTGAGAGGGTCCAGTTGCAGCTGATTAGAGAAAGGGTAACAGGGAGAGAGGAGAGAGGGTAACAGAGATGGTAACCAGGAGTGAAATCCTCTTTCCTCAATACAACATTGCAATCATCCTGCTATGTTTGCTGAAAGATTTTCTGAGTCAGATCCTGAAACCATATTCTTCTCTTTAATAACCTTTCATGGAGGTATATCCATAAATTTGTCTAATTATATTTTTAATTCAGTTATGCTTTCAGCTTCCATGACATCCTGTAGCAATGAGTTCCACAATTTAATTATAGTTTGCTCAAAGAAATGCTTCCTTTTGTTTGTTCTGAACCTGCCTGATAATTTCATTATGTGCTTCTATAATAATTACTATCATTCCATATTTATATCTTCATGACACCTGTGTGATGTTGGGTTTTTTTTGTATAAAAATATATTTTTAATGTGTATTTCATATACCTCTGTGATTTAGTCATCTGATTCCCAGGGGGAGCACTTCTATTTAGACTTTCGTCATCTGGGAATTATTCCATACTGATGATCATCAAGTACTCTTTGCTGACCATTTTCTACTTATATTTTAAAAAAAAACTTTGTGAATGAGGAACAGGGAAGAGGCCAAACTCTTAGTATGATATAAGATGTGGGTACACTAGGGATTTGCTGCTGCAGTGTGATGTTTTATTGGCTCCCCTTCAATGGTTTCTAATTTTTTGCTTGCTTTTTTCATTGCTCCCAAACATGAAATTGATACTTTCATTAACTCTGAGATGGTTTTTTGTGAGATGTGATAGCTAATTTAGAGCTCATTGGTACATACCTGTAGTCATCTACTGTTTCACCATCCAGTTGCTCAAATTTTACGAAGTCCCTTTGGCAACTCTTTGCAGACAGCTTTTGTTTTTACTAACCTGATTAATTCTGCATAATGATGTTTCCCACATCATTTATCCCACATCTGGGAAGGCTCGTGCATTGAACGCTCTGCTCCCTGTGCCCCCTTTTGAGCCACCATTTCCCACTCTCCAGCCCCTCAGCTCATTAAGCCTACTCCTCATTTCCCTCCCTCATGCCCAGCTTGCTAATTCTTCTCACAGTACTAAGGCTGTGCTCCAGAACTTTGCTGTGACAGAGATAACTTTTGCCATTTGTGTCCTCTCATTGTAGAAACTCTGCCCTTTAGGAAGCATGGTGGCATCAGCCTGTTCCAGATCCTGACTTCCCAGCAACAGAAATATCCCTCTGAATAGGGATGCCATGTCCTGGTTGGACTGTGAAGAGAGACCACATCACACACGCACAGCAAACAAGGATACACACCACAAGAACCCTAAACCTAGGCAGACATGAAGCATCCCCATGTCTGCTAACTTGACCCTTCCTACCTTCATCTCTCTCTGGTGGCATGGTGAGTGACAGAACTCCTTTGTACACCACAGTGAAAAACACCTCCTGATTCTGTCTGGTCATACTTGGTACTACAGCAGAGGCTGGCAATTATGGTTTGCAGCTTTGCAGGCAGGTCCCAACAGCTGGAGAGGCAGCCTGGGTTCTATATAACTTTCTTAAAAGAATTTTGGCCCATCTCTTCCAGTAGGCAGAGGGGCAACAGGATCTAAACCACATAACCTTCTTTTGCATCCAGCTGCAACACCAGACTAGGGACTAAGAACAGTGTGTAAACTAACACTAAAAGAAGCTGTTGCAGCTTCTACCCAGCTTGGATCTCTGATATCTCCTTTGGTGACTGAAAGTCTAGAGGCATTAGAAAGGGACAGAAAGAATAAATTGGTTTTGCCAAGTGTAGTGCCAGTGCCAAAGCTCGCTGCAGTCAGTAAGCAGTGAATTTTTTAACCATTGAACCAGAACTTAGGAGCATGTTGCACACTACTTCTTCCCCATCTATGCATCACCAATTTCTAATTTGTCTTTCAAACCATAAATAATAAATAATCCTCAGGGACATGTCATGCAGGCAGATTACTTTCAGTGGAACAGATCAAGACAATGGTGGACTGTGTTTGACATTTCCTCTCACATGATGTATCTGGGTAGGAAAATCAGCATGACCTTTCCTTCTTCTTCAGCAGAAACAACATTCATGTGCATACTACTGTGCTTTATGTAACCAATTTGATTGCAGCAGTACTACATTATACTTTTGGTTATACCTGTCAAAACAGTCAACTGAGATTTCTTTGTTTTATTGGAAAGCTGCAGACCGCTTAATGGCCAGTTTAGTGATACAATCTTCAGGTATTACCACTCTGACAGTGAGAGTCACCCCCAACTAAATCCCATTGAATTAAGTTTTGACAGGTATCTTTTTCAAATTCATGTTCCATCAAATGCAAGGCAGATTTTGGATTCCCTCTTTCCATTACATCTTATAGTTTTACTATAAAAATAATTAAATCTGGCTTATAAGAAAGAATCAGTCTAAACTGATGCTAGTCCAATATTCGGAGTTTCATTATCACCACAAAATGTGACATCTTTCTCATTCTTTCCCTCTATTTTATTCAATATTTCCCTAGAAATGTGAGGTCATTTTGGAAAAGTTGCTGCCTGAGCCTGTCTTTATTAGCCCTGTGGTGGCACTATTGTAGGTCTGTCACACTGTGAGAAGCTACTGGGATGTGGGGTAGACTTTTTAATGCATCCAGTTTGGTTGAACAGTAAAAAATCTAAGTAACGGTAACAAACTAATTAACCTCTGTCCTCTATTTTTGTAGTCTGGGGGCTCAGAGCTTGTCTTTCAAACATGCTAAGACAATCCTTCAGGCTTTGTTCACTGCAGGCTACCACCAATATAGAGGTGGTACCATACACTTCCTCTGTGGCTTTATTCATTGATGTAATGAGTCAGCAAACATTTCAGCCTCTGGGTGAGCCAATGCAGGCAGGATGCAGGAACAACTACATAACCACGGATTAAAGGCAAAGCACAAATTTAATCTCAGTACCTCATGGATTAGGGAATCTCTGAAGCAGCACCCAGGCAGAGGCATGCAAGCAGGGGATGCAGGCACTGCAGAACAAGAGTCATTAGCGAGAGAGTCCTTGTTAGCAAGGGATGAGAGAGCAAGAGCTCACACTTGCTGTTCTGGCCCAGAGCTGGTGGAAGAAGTTACTATAATAATAAAATATTCTATAAGTAATATCCTATTGTTGGTTTTAGAAGCACTAATAAAGTTCTATTTGGTTTAGTGTTGTTTATTTTTGTTTTTTAATCTCCTTACAGAAGACTTTCAGCAGCTATCCCCAAGACAAAATAATTTGAGATAAATCAGCTTTCCTTCCTACATGTTATTAACAGATACATAAGAAGTCATTTGTCCTTTTCTACAGGGAATCTCATGTAGGTGCCCAGTGCCCACCTGAACTTGCTCCTCAGTTTTTATGGCCTGTCATCCAACGCAACAAGAAAACACAGCAATTTAGATGGTCTAAAACCATGCAAAACACAAATCACAGACATACATATCCATCTATATGCTTCTGTTTAGTTCATTTACTCTAGAAAAATGGTGAACTGTGAAATGGTCTGTGAAATCAGGTGAGCTGCAGAGAGAGGAGGGCCCCATAACACTGACATTCATTCTGCATCATGCACTCTGTGGCATGAGGATGCAGCCAGAGCTGCTGGGAATGGCTTCTTCCGCCCAGAGCTCAGATAGTCAAGGAGGTATTTTAGCTAAAACACTAATGGATATGCATTAAAAGTCATGATTCTGGATTGTTTGTGACAACTGTGTGTTGCTAGTGACATGCTTGGGACAACACAGTTTTATCCCATTCAATCCTGCAGGTCAAATTGTAACCAGCTTGGGGCAGATGCCAGAATGCTCCCTGAATAATATCTATTTTTGACAGTGCCAAAGGCAAGCAAGTGCTCTTCTCCCCTTGCCACATTTGTGCTCATGGGATTCCTGTGAACACTTTATACATCATCACTGCTGGACCAAATCATAGAAGCCTTCTTCAGTCTTATTTCAGCAATAATTTTCTTGACCTCAGTGGGACTATGGATTCTGCACTATTAAGTGGAGACATCCATATAACTAGATCATGTTTCCAACTACTGTCCTTGCTTATCCTGCTAACCTAACAGCTTCCAATCACAGCTGGAGGAGTGACATTTCCCAGGTGCTTAATGAGAAATCTGTTATTTTAAATACTTCAAAGACACAGTCATGTGTCACATCAAAATATTTATACTGCTAAAATTATTAGAAAAAAACAAGCCAAAACCTATATGTCTTACCTGATAGTAAAAGCTAGCAAAAGTGTCTAATTAATGAAAAGACATAGAGAGCCTGGTTTCTAAAATGTTATATTTCAAACATTCACATGAGGTCTATCATCACTCTTGCCACATATTCTGACATTTCATCTAAATATGCACAGGTCTGCAGAGGTGATACCAGAAGCACTTGGATTAATTAATGACACAATGAGAGTCAGAAATATTCCAGTGGTACAAAACAGAAGCACTCCAAAAGCTACACATAGATTAAAAATAGTATTTATTTTTTTTAAGGAGGAGACTCTTCTGCAAACACAGTGATGACTGTTTAGCAATGCCAGTGAAACCAAATCATTTACTAGCCTATAAAAAGACCAACATCAGTAGAACACAGAGGTAGAAACCCATGCCTCTGCTGCACAGACAGTGATCTATGAGAATCTGAAGAACAACAGTTTGAAAAGTTTCAGCAGAAGTCAGCAAAACTGCACAAACAATTCCAAAAGTAAACAAATATACAGTAGTAAAACACCATCAACACTTAAACAGTTGCTTTGACTACACTATGAAATTATTTCAAATTATAATAAGAGGCTTTTGCAGAATTAGAGAAGAATGTGCCACAGCAGAAAGTGAAAGATGAAACACTTGAAATGATTAATTCATTGATAGCTTTGAAAATATTTTGCATTAAAACAGAAACCTAGCAACTCCTACCAGACATTTTTAAAATATTGTACATGAAAATATACATTTTAGCAGCTTTATAAACCAACACAAGAGTATCTAGTAGTAAAGTTAGCTAGTCTTTAATGAGCTGACTTAATGATTGCTGATGATGAGCTGACTTAATGATCGCTACCCTGCCTGTTTGTTGCAGTTGAAGAGCTTAGGAGTATTATGCACACAGACTTTCCTAGAAAGGACTGAAGTGTTTCACAAAAATGTTGATTTTTACAATAATTTCCTTCTGGTAAGAGAGGAGTGTTTGCCAGTGAAACAGAAGTCTCTACATCCAAATTAGATCATTTGGCTTTCCTCACTGACAATAATGCATCATCCCATTAGATACTCAGAAACAAAAGCAGTTGCGTTCTGCTACTGATAATAACAACGGATATCTAAATTTGGATGCAATGTCCAGTTTTAATGCTCAGTCATTCAACTATGGTTTAAAACATATCAAAGAGGTCACAAAATGCTACCAGCTACCTAAACTGATTTAGTGAGAAGGTTGCCCCTAAGATTCTTTATCAATGAGAAAGGAAAGGAATAACTTACTAAACAAGACCCTCTTTCCCTAGGGGAAGAGAACACATTCCCTTGATGCAAAATTACATAAAAATTTCTCTGAAGAAGGCTCAGACTGTTTTGGGTTTTTTCCTCAAATTAGAAAGTGTGCACAGTTTTTAGACAATAAACATACCCTTTTTAATTTCAAATTGCTCCGTTATTATCCATACTTGTTGTGATATGTTAATTAAGGCCAGCATATTTGGAGTCGTACTTAACCTTGTTACAGACCTGCTAAAAGAAGTGGTCTTCACTGACTAGTTCATATGTGTCTTTGGGTAAGTGAAATTCAGCACACCTGGATAAGAAAGTCTAAGAACAAGCCAGAACATCTTTTACAAAGCAGAAATAAGTGGAAGTGCTGTCTTATGTGGACTTGGAGTGACATCTCATGACACAAAAGAGCAGTGCAAGTAACAAGCTACAGACAGACTGCTCCATCTTGGCAGAACTGCAGAAGCTGCTCGCACAATTTTCTCCCTCTCCATTAAAATTTTTAAGAAACATTAACACAAATAATTTAACAGAAATCTTTGCAATTTTCAATAAAATTAACGTCCTTGCTCACAAGTTAGTCATCTTTCATAACATTTAAGTGAAGATCCCCTTTTCTGCTGAGCAATTCTACCTCTGGAAAAGGTCTAATATAATCTCCTGAGCTGTTGTAAATGGAAAAATATATTTTTTGTTTCTTGTACTAAATTACTTACTAGTGGGACTGTGTGTCAGTAAATACCATGGCAGAAATTAAAAACCAGCAGGGATGTAGTATACTAAGGTGGTAGTTTGTGCATACTGTGGTTAATATACTGTGCAAGTGCTCTGAAAAGGAAAAAATAAGAGCTGCTACAACAACCATATTCTCACTAATACTGTTTGATAATTCTAAAGATTAATTGTAGCAGCTCTGTGATTACGTAAAAAAATTTCGTAGCTAAGGTTTTTATGCTATAAGTTATATTTGATTTTTTTTCATGCATGAAGAAGGATTTCTATTGAAGTTTTAGGTGAATTATGAGTTCTGACTGGTTGGTTTTTACCATATCTTTATGCTTTGTGCAAATACAAAATACTGAGTCCCATACAAGGATAAAAAGGTGCGATTCCTTGCCCTTCCTTATGAAGATGGTCAAAATATCTTATAACATATTATGGGACCTTTAGAATAATAATTAAAAAAAAAAAAAGTTAATTAAAAAAGTAATAAATCAAAGTATTCTAGGCATTTTCAGCTTTCTTCTATTGTAATCTCAATTGTGATTCCATTAGAAATACAGATTCCGGAACTCAGTCTGTTAGAAATTTAGATCTTTCCAAGCTCCTTAGAAATCTCCTAGAAATCTCATGACTCTACAGTCAGTGGAAATCAATTCTAGGATTTGGTTGCATAGAATATAACTGTGTGGTGTCATTTTACTTGGCTCAAGGTATCTAAGACTGTGGCAGCTGCACCTTGCCCATGGGCAGGACCAAAACTTGAAAATCTAGAAATTGCAGTCTGGGGTTCAGGCTGCCCAATCCACCTGGCACTAAAGAAAAGGAAGTTAAGGCCTTTAGCCAGTGAGGACTAACATAAGCATATATGACCACAGATCAGATTCAACTAGACTATAAATGCAGTGCCTCTGGAGGGCAAATTGAGTCAGTCGTTTTCAGAGGGTTTACAGTTGAGCATTCTTGTCATGGTTTTGGCCACCATCCATCATAACTCCTGCGGCTGAGGACCCTTGCTGTACTAGTTGAGTGATTGCATATTTTCGTTCCTGGTTTCTAAAGCTTAAAAATTCTGAAGTCAGCTATGTAGTACTGATTCCTGTTTACATCTTGAACTTGAAGGTTATTAATGTGTGTCAGAATCTTAAAGAGTTTTGGATAGAATAAAGTTTATTTTGCTTTTATTACCTGCCACATTTAATTTCTTGTAAGTCTCCATGACAAAGATACCATGCATATCTATGAGGAGATACAGAAAACTGCAACCAACTGGAACAGCTGCTGCAGGATACTTTTACGGTCTCTAAAACAGCAATGGATATTCTGAATCCCATTTTTAGTCAATATTGTCGAGAGATCCTATAGAATAAGTCAATTTATTGTAACATAAACACCTCCTGTCTGGTCATCTGTATGGCTTTCCAGGATTCTGAATTGGTTGAATCTTTTGACTAACATGAAAGCTTAGGCAAGAGGCACCTGTTGCTTGGCATCTTCATCTGAAACTGAATCTCACCCTTAGAGAAATTCCATGTCAACTTTTTAAGTTTTCCTGGCCAAAAGATTTGGTTATAATTTTTACTTGATATAGCCACTCCAAAACTGGAAAACTACAAGACTGACAAAGCATACCATCTATCCTCATACATATACATATACATATGTATATGTATGTGTATGTATATACATATGTATACTAGCTTATAGATAAAGTTATGGGTTTCCCACTTTTAGTTTTCATTAAAATTAGGATAATTTAAAATTATTTTGTTTTAAATTCAAGATGTATTCTGAGGTGGGATATGAAGCACTCATGTAACACTTTGCAAATGTGATTTGAGAGCGGACGAAAGCCACTTAGCCTCTAAATACTGAATGCAACCAAAATTGCAAATACATTTTACTACTACTGAGGAAGTTTTAAAAGACACAACTGGTGTTAAGCAACTATCTGTAGTTTACTATAATGTCAGTAAGACATTCTACTGTATAATGTATTTTTTTACAGCATGGACAGAAAGAGAATAATACTCACTTTTCATTTCCAGTACACATGTAATGGATTGCCTTAGGAGGACATTGATCAAGAGGGATCAAAACCAAAACATTGGAGGTGTTTTTCTCAGGTTATCCCAGAATTGTAATCATGAAATATTTCCCAGTTATGACTACTGTCATTCTTATGGACAGAGTATTCAGAATATTTCATACCTATGATACCTGTTGCTCAAAGAGATGTGGATTGCTGAATGCAGTTTATTGGTAAGTTAACTATGAGTTTTCTTTCCAGCCAACTTTAACCAATTTCCAGTCCCTTACGATGATTATTGTATTATTTCACAAACACTTTATTGGCCTGTTCAAGATGCTTCTTTACTAAAGTATCCAGAAATATCCTTTTAGATATGGATCAAATTATGTCTGATATACATAAAATTTCTTGTCATTTAGAAACTATTGTTGGGTATTTTTCTCTCATTAGAAACATATGTTTTAAAAATAGAATAATTACATAGAAACCTTTCCTAGAAAATTGTTTAGACTGAAGACATTTAAATGAAAATAACAGTTTATTTAAAAACATAATCATTTATCACAAACCATTGTAACTGCTACATTTTTCATTGTTGACTTAATTGACTAACTTTCTCAATCAGCATAATTTTGTGCAGAGGGTGTGGTCTCAAGTTATTTGGAACTACCTAATAATTTTCTGTGCAAGTTAATGGCATCTTGACAAAAGAGAGTGACATTTCATTGTTGAGTGCTGCAAAGTAATACCTCTTCTATTGCAGAAAATAAATAGTCTATAAAAATGTGGAAATTTGCAAAATCTTTATCCATATTGCAGTTAAATTTCCAGCATTGGAAATTGGGAAGCCCTAACAGAGTTGAATGTATTTGGTAAAATGATAACCCAATCATGTATATAGAGGTGAGTCTGGTGTCTTTTCTTCTAATTTGTCTAATGTATTTTAATAGTATGGTTTATAAATATCTAAGTAGGGCTAACCTTTAGAATTATTGAACAAGAGAAAGGACAATTTTAAACTTCAATTTATAAGAACTAATGCCAAAACATTACTTGGAACTGATAAGCTGTCAAGGTTTTCTGCGTATGCAGAGTTAACTGAATCACACATTTTCAAAGACTTCTAGGATTCCTGAGGACAAGATTTTTTTAGTTTTCTTATAACTTCAGATCTTTGTCTGCACTTCAGTATTATGTAAAAGGCTTGCCATTCAGTTTTTACTTTAGTGTTTGGATTTTCTACTTTTTATAACTTGGAGAAGTTTTATATTGTCTTTTTCTCATGTTGTTGTATGTCAAATTAGCTCCTACAAAAAACCTGATTTCTCCCTCTCTCCTCCCCCCAAAATCAGTACTCTCCATGCTAACCTTTGAGGTGGCAGCTGGTCCATAACCAGTAAGAGCTCTGTGATTAGCAGTTTGACATGTAAAGGGAGAAGTGTGTAAATGTCCATTTCTAGAAAAAGACTATGTAGCTTTCTGAATTATCCAAGTCATCATGCCCCACAGGGATACAGACGTGCTGTAGCTCAGTCCAGCTTCCTTTGGGAGAGTATCTGAAAAAAAAGGCAGATGGAGATAATGATACCAAGATAAACGTAGGTAGAGCAGGAAGATATCGTGACAGGGATGAATAAATCCAATTCACTGTGAACCTTTAAAACCATAAAAGAGAAAAGAGAGAAACTGAAGCTCAGCATGATTATAAGGCCCAAGAAAGCTGGTTAGTATTCAAGGATCTCTTCCTCCAGGCTCAGGAGCAGTGCATCCCAAGACAGAAGTAAGGGAAAAAAAGCCAGGTCTGCATGGATGAACAAAGAGTTCCTAGACAAAAGGAAAAGGTGGCCTCAAAAGCAAAAAGGTGGCCTATCAGAGGGTGGAAGCAAGGATAGGTAGACTGGGAGGAATACAGAAAAACTGTCTGAGGCCAGGAACCATATCAGGCAAACTAAAACTCAGAATAAAATCTGGCAGAGACATCAGGGACAAGAAAAAATTCCACAAGTACATCAGAGAAAAAGTCAAGACTAGGGAAGATGTAGGCTTTCTCTGGAAGGAACCAGGAGGCCCGGTCACCCAGAATCTGGAGAAGGCTGAGGTACTGAATGACCTTTTTGCCTTGGTCTTTACCAGAAAAGGCTCTAACAACAGCGCAAGTTGCAGAAGGCAAAAACAGGGACTATGAGAATGGAGAACTGCCCACTCTAGGAGAACCATAGAATGGTTAGAGTTGGAAGGGACCTTCAAGACCATCGAGTTCCAACCCCCCTGCCATGGGCAGGGACACCTCCCACTAGACCAGGTTGCTCAAAGCCGCACCCAGCCTGGTCTTGAACACGTCCAGGGATGGAGCATTCACACTTCTCTGGGCAACCTCTTCCAGTGCCTCACCACCCTCACAGTAAAGAATTTATTTCTAGTATCTAATCTAAATCTCCCCTCTTTCAAATTCAAATCACTACCCCCTGTCCTATCATTATGTTCCGTGTTAAGGATTCTCTCGCCATCTCTCTTGCAGGCCCCCTTCAGATACTGGAAGGCTGCTATAAGGTTTCCATGGAGCCTTCTCTTCTCCAGGCTGAACAAACCAAACTCTCTCAGCCTGTCTTTGTCAGTTTTGACATCACAAGAGCATAGCCTGGGGAAAAAAACATCAAAACTGTAGCAGGGTATAGATTTTAGATTCAGAAATACATATTGTTATAATAGCTGCAAGAAAAATGTTTCTTCATGTGAACATTTATTTGCATAATTCTGATATGGCATTCATACATATCATTCATATGTATATCTATTGTTATTGTATGGAAACTTCAGTAACTGGCTTTTCTGATGAAGTAGCCCTGATATCTGATACATAAATCAGATAAGTTCTGAAGTGTCCCATTTTTAACTCTAGTTTGTGAATCGTGTTATTCCTTATACTTGATGGTTATGCTTTCAATCCATTTATTTTTTTACAGTTTCAAATCACTTTTCTAGAGTTTATTTAGAGGCAATATTAAGAAAGAGGAGAATAAATAAATTCTCTTCTTATTTTACCAAAGTGCTGTCTTTCCAGTGATCTGTGTTTGCTGTGAGATACTAGCAATTGCCTCTTCTTACTCTGCCTTTTCCTAAGGTTCTGTTGCCTATGTGCTCAGCTCTGCTCTCCCCATACTGCTCTCTCATAGTGCAGAAGCTGCCAGTTCCTTAGTGATGGCAGCATTTGTTCCCTTCTCCTGTAAACTGATTGACTGGCTGACTTCCCATCTTACCCAGGTCACTTTTATTTCATGGAGAAATTAGAGAATAAGTGAAAAGGAGTTACTATACCCTCTAGTGTCTTTTCACTATTTCATATTAGTTTGGATTCACATTTTATAGTGGTTTACCAGTGGGATAGTATATAGATTTGCACTCCATCAGCTGAAGCTTTTTCAATTTAAAGGCTGCAATGAGGTATTACAGAATTTGTGTGTCCAGTAAAATTGCCATTTCTGGTCTATTCAAAAGTAGCCCAGGTTTTTTAATTTGACATGGAACAGCCTGAGCATGCTGCAAGACACCTCTTAACTTAAAAACACTTCAAAAGCTTATAATAAACTTTAATAAATTTATTTCTTTAAATAATATTTATGACTTGGTAAGAAATTAAGCTGTACCTTTCTTTTTAAGGAACATTTACTAGCATAAATATTTTTTGCATTGGGAGATGTACTTGCAAGAGAGAATTGGGCCAGGATGCACACAGGGGAACAGAATGGAGGACTATTATAGGATCATGAATACCATGATATTATTAGCAGCCAACAGTTTTGGTGCCTGTTGATATGGTCTTCAATTTGAATTGCAATATTACAGTGGTATCACTTTTTCACCCAGCTGATCTTTATAATGATAATTTCATTTTAACAAGTAAAGTGACATGTGTGGAGCACAATAGGTCTCCTTCAACAGACCCAATATTGATCAAGGGGAGTCCCAGGCACTGGATTCAATTATTTCTATTTAAAGATTAAATGTGTCTAATTACTTTAAGTTTCTTTTAGAACTTTTTTGGCCATACAACGGTTTTCAAACCTGTGTTGGTTTGCAGCCCAATGGGAAATATTTTGATCTGTGTGTCCTGGTTTGAGGTAAAACAGAACCAACTTTCTGTTCGGTAATTATACTTTTTATCTGGGTTTCTCCTAACTCTCTGAAATTAACAACATATTGTGCAGAAAACTGTTCATTCTCAGGGTGATAAGACCAATGTTTATAGTTCATGCCAAGGAATGGTCTGCAGAGAGGTTCTTGCTTATACTTACTGCTGTAACAACCAAGGCCAGCTAATTTTGTTATTTACCCCACTGGAACGTTGGAAATGGAAAAGTATAGAGGGGTCCTGTCTGCAGGGAGGAGCATACAGGACAGGTGACTCAAAACAGACCAACAGTGTATTCCATCCCATCTGCCCCATGCTTATAAAAGCTGAAGGATTAAAGGGTCAGCCCACTCTCTTCAATGGCTGACATCTGAAGAGGACTCTGCCTTTTCATCTGCCTTTGATCAACAGATAAGCATTCCTGACTCCAGAGCTGGCACCATCCATCACCGAGTCCAGTCTGGGACTTCCCCAGTGCCTTCTGGTGACCTCATCCTGGGAGCTTGATATGGTTTTGTATTTATTGTATCTATTTTCATTATTTTATTTCTATTTTATTATTAATATTTCATTAAAGCAGCTTAGTTCCTTCTAAACTCGTAAATCTCTTTATCTCCTCAGAGCAAGAAGTGGGAGGAGCACCTGTAATTGGCCAATTCAGCCTAAACCATGCCAACGTGTGATCACGTTTGAAGGCATTAGAGGCCTAAGCAAACTGTGGTTCTTCAACTGGAGCTGGGAGCAGCTGAAAAGGTCTAAGGAAGATACAGAAATCTTACACAAGCCTACTCCCAAGATATTCAGTCTTGACATCACACCTAACCCATGGCATAAATACGTATCAACACTTGAAATTCCTGGGAAAGCATCCTAACTGTGGCTACAGTTATAAAGACTTAAAATCTGGTCCTGTACTTTGTGAATTCTAAGAAGCCTTATGATCATGTTACAGCATCTTTGTTCTCACAGAGCCTTCAATTCTCTTTGTAGTCACACTCTCACCAAGTGAATAAACTATGGCATTTTTACTCAAAGACATCTCTGAGGCATACTTAATTTCTTTTTTGTTTCCTTTAGCAAATTTACTGGTGACATGTGCCAGAAATCAAAAACCAAGCCCTGGCTTTAATTCTGCTATCTCAGCTGCAGTGAGTAAGTGGTGGGAGCAGAGACAATTCCTAGCCTTGGGGTGGCACGTAGACACTGTTAGCCTGTCTGTTACTGCAAGTATCTGTCTGCAGCAGCACAGCTGTGCTGGCTGGAGCTCTGGTGAGAAAGCCAGTATTTATCCCTCTCACTGGCTCTCATTCATTCCTATTGCTCAACCAACTTCTGGAACAAATCTTTCTCTCTGTTTTTTATTCCCTTTGAATCAATGTATTTTAAATTTTCATTTAAAGTGCTCGGTAAGAATCATCAGAGTTAAACCTTTGTCATGGTTTCAGCCAAATTTACCAAAACCTGATTGACAGACATTCCCCCCTCTCCCCTTT
>VZRU01020547.1:31685-53490 GCA_013398155.1 Pedionomus torquatus | reverse complement strand
CAAAGGCAGACAAACAGGCAGGGTCCTCCTTGGACGTTGGCCATCAAAGAAAGAAAGATGGTTGACCCTGTGATCCCTCAGCTTTTACATGGATGGGATGGGATTGGATGGAATACTCCTGTTGGTCAGTTTTGGGTCACCTGTCACCTGTCCTGTCCATTCCTCCTTGCAAGTGGGACCCCTTTAGGCTTTTCTGCTTTCAACTCTCCAACGGGGCAAATAATGAAATCACCTGACCTTGGTTGTTATAGCAATAAGTATAAGCAAGGGCCTCTCTGCATACCATCCCTTGGTACAATCAGGTCTTATCACTGCAAGACAAAACAGTTGTGAACATGTGCTGTTAATTTCAGAATTTGGTTAGTTAGAAGAGGCCCAGCTAAGAAAGTAAAATTGTAAAACAGAAAATTGGTTCATTTTACCTCAGACCAGGACAACCTTACAAATTTGAGACATTGAAAGTCTCTTTAAAAAGCTATTTCATGATCATTTAACAACAAAATTTAATATTTTGTACAAGTCAAAGTCAGGCAAACATTACTATCTGAATCAAATAAATTCAACAATAAACTCAAATAAATTGAAGAACAAGCACAGTTTCCAAAACTCCAGTAGGGCACCCAGGAAGCATCCAAAATGATGGTGCCTTGTCTGTTTCGCCTCTCAATTAAGTTTTAATGAATCTTTTCAATACATGCTAAGATAGAAATAACAAGAGCTACCTGTTCCGGTCTGTTGTTCTTTGTCATTTTCAGATTAAAATTTTAACTTTGCTGTGTGCTTTGCCATCAGCTCTCTGTGTCGTCATGGTAACTGTTAAGTATCACATATCACTAAACCCGTGCCTCTCCTGCATTTCTTAGGCATCCAACCACAATATCTAGTTAGTTCAGGGTTTTTTTTCCCTTGGATGTCTCTGTTAGAATATTCTAGGACAGATGAAGAAAAAACTCCCTTTCTCAGTGTATTTCCTTGTACTAAAATTCTCTCCAATTTGTAAGACAAGATGGATTCGCAGATGCATCATAATAACTGGTATTCAGTTATAGGGGTGGTGTTATTTAGTTTAACATTTATATTAACCTCTGCAAAAGTTTTCTTTTGTCGTCTGTGGTGGTATGCTCTCCCTCCTTCCCACCCCTGTGCTTAGGCCTTGGCCATCAGAACATTGGATGCAATAAGTTGTACCCGGACTTCAGGGATGTCTGGTAACACAGCCAAAATACCATCTGGACTGGGGACCTAGATACTTTGTTCCCATGAGAATATGACTATAGATCAGTTATTTTACTGTATAAATAGTGGACAGCCCAAGAGCCCTTTGAGCTCTCTGGTATGGCAGTGGGCTGCACACCAGGATCTCCCCTTTTGTGAGGATGCTCACTTAAGGTTACTCCTCAAGGCTGAGAGATTCCTTGCCGCAACAGATTCTCAGCAAGTGACTAATAGCATGCTAAAACTTTTAAATCTTAGCTAAGTGATATAAAGGATTGATTGTGCATTTATAATCCTTTACACTTAAACCGTTGACAAAGTCTGGGACTAGGATTGGATCCAGCCACACCTAGACTCCTCTCTGAGAAGGAGTTTAGAAAGCAAGGGGATCCTTTCTGAACCTTGTAACTCAAAGGGAGGGTCTCCCTGACAATTTGTCTGACCCTGTCCTCTGTGCAGTAAATACACAAGTGTACCTTGGCATCGACCCTTGTAAAATACTGTTGCATTCACTACTAATTTGTTAAATCTCTGTTTCACCTTAATAAATACTTTATTACTTCTCTCTTATGAGTGAAGTCAATCACTCCAGCTGCAACATTGTCTTAGGTTAAATGTTTTATGCTTTTTGGTTAAAAAGTATTTCTGAATTTATTCAAGTCTAACCAATAATTACCTTGTCCCTGAGCTCTGAGAATGGCCATTTCCAGTTGCCTTACAGGAGGTCCGAAATACCCTGAAGATGGCATTTAAGTTACTCATTTCGCAGTGCAACAGTCTTTTTAGATTATTAAATCCAAGGAGTACAAAATTATTTTCTAGATTGATTTTATGTATAAAGCAAGCAAGAAATCATTATGTGGTAATTTCTACATCAATTTTGTAGCAGCCTTCCAGTACCTAAAGGGGGCCTATAGGAGATATAGGGAAGTACGCTTTATCAGGGAGTGTACCAATAGGGTGAGGGGTAATGGTTTTAAACTGAAAGACATGAGAGGACTTTGAGAGGTCTAGTGGAAGGTGTCCCTGACCATGGCAGGGGGTTGGAAACAAGATGATCTTTAAGGTCCCTTCCACCTCAAACCATTCCATGATTCATATCATGTCTTTGAGGTACAGCAGATTTTACAGTAAATCATTCAGATTATGATTATTTTCATCTAACTTTGCCTATCTACCATGTAGATGGCCACATTTGAAATAGTTACCCTACATTCCATTTCTAGAGTCTAGAAACAAAAGTAGTTTGGAGATATGAGTCACCCAACAGTTTAGAGGGTTACTGTAGGTTGAAGTGAATCACATCCTACCAGAGAGCCCAACCAGTCACTACAGATGGATATATTTCGGTTGCTGGTATTGTTTTACTGGTATGAAACCCAGTCTTAGTGTTTGTTTAAAGATTTCAAGTAACAGTGAATCTACAAGGTGGCTCCCATCTCTCTATCATATCTATCTTATTTCTATAAGAAATATGGCTACCATCAGATTTCATCCAATAGGCCTCATTTTGTCTCTTTCTAGTCCTCTAAAGGAGCACAAACAGCTGTTCTAAAGGACCAAAAGTCTTTTCCTTATTCAGTCAAAATCATCCCACTTTCTCTTATCTTAAAAAAACTAAGTTAGGTTTAGCTTTTTAAGTGTCTCATTAAAAAAGCCTTTTTTTTTTATTTCTCATGGCAATATTACAGTTCTTTTCTGAACATTTTTTATTATGTCCATATGTTTTTTATAACTGACCTCCTACAAATGAATACAAAAACTTCCAGCACTGGACTGATAATAACATACCCAGAAATAATTCCACTTGCCTAATCCTACTCACTAGTCCAACGGTTAAATGTTATCTGACATGCATGTCCTTGTGGCAACAGTACAAGCTCATATTCATCTGATTTTCTGTCATTAGTTCTAGTCTTTTTCAGTGTTCCTGAAATAGTCTTTCATTGTGTGAGTGTGAATTTCTCTGTTCTTAGCTACATTAAAATTTCATGACTAAATACTAAATATCAATATGAAAAACAGATTGCAAGAAGAGAGTTAGAAGGTCTAATTTCAAACAAACATCAAGAGGAACCATTTGAACAGTACTTGAAAGACTACTGAAAATTATAAACTAATTAAGCAGGCACTTGATAAGTGGCAGGACTGAAGGAAATTGCTTTGCCTTAAGAAAGAGCCTTATCTTTGGGTTATCCAGTGCCTAATCAGGTGTGAGCTCTCTGAGTTTCTCAGATCATTCAGAACAGGTCTCTCCTGGATCCTCTAGTGTCTGGCATTTTAGATGAGCCAATATGGCAGGCTTTCCTTCACTGGAATCATCAGTTTATAACTCTAATTCAATTGCTTGTTTTCATGGGATTTGTAGGTCCGATAGGGCCAAAACTCACCAATTGATTTTAAAATTAGTGGTAAGGCTAGCAGATGGATATACAGATAGCAAAGTCACATTAACCTTGTTTCCTTAGGAAACTGAGCTAACAAAAAGCCTCAAGAGTCAGTGGAGTACAATCTAAGGTCATCCTAACCTGTTCTGAAATAATGTTAATCTATCTTAAAATCTCCTCTGTCAGTTCAATTTGTTATTAGAATATAGAATAGCTAAAGGAAAACACATTACTGTTGGTAAGTATAGCATTTCATTCTGTGTGCATTAGGAAATTAATGTTTAGAAAAATTGCCAGGAAAATTTATGTTTTAGCATATGTCATATAATTTTTGTAACATCAGAGAGAAGGGATTCATAAAGGATAAGATAAATACTTTGAAAAATAAAATAGCAAAATATGCTCTTTAGTCATCACCAAAGCTAGCACTGAATATTTCAGTGTTTATTTGTCTTTGATACAATCTCAATACAATAATACTGGATATTTTGGGCCCCTACAGTACAACTTTAATTTTTTTCACTGTGACTCTGTGATCTTTTCTTTTCTCTATTGTTCAATAATTGGCTAACATACTGTAGTATTACCAGAAAGTGGGAATAGTAGTTTTACAAATAGATTATAGAGTGGATCACTGACAGCCTTGTCTGCCAGGTGTCTAAAGTCAGATCCTTTATAAGAAAGTCATTTCACAACCTGAGCAGCAAAATAAGTTTGATGTGTTTGATATCAACATTTATTTTTTCTTTTCAAGAATACTTTTAACGAGAAAATTTTGGAATTATTTAATCTATGATATAGAGAAAAGAGTACTTAGTTTGCATATAAAAAACATGAACTATAAAGTTAGGATAAACTTGCTCTGACTTTGCACTCGACCTCTTCTAGACTAAATATCCAGCCTTGTTGTTAGGCTGAAATCATGTTTCCATCAAATTTCTGTTGTAGAATGAGGATGTGTAACACAGACTAGCCAATAAAATAAACATGTATTGCAGAAGGATTTAAATTGAACAAAACTATCTAAGATCTAATGCGGACAAGAAAAAAGTGTTTATGTTCAGACTCCAAAGGTACATTTGGGAACTGGCACATGTATTTTAGAGCTCTTTATTTTGGAGGAGAAGCTGAACTTTTTTGAAATTATTAAAAATTACTCCTCTGTTGTATAATAGGGAAGTATCACATCCTGCATGTAAGAAATTGCCATTGGTGATAGTAGGAAATGTACACGTAGAAACTGAGCACAGAATAAGTAGGTAGAATTAATTTACAGATGAATTAATTGGTCAGTTTCTTTCAATTCAGAGTTCTGTTACAGATCACTGTCTTAAATCTTCAAAATTTCCAACCCAGAAAAAACAGAGCATTTAAGATGGGTGTCATTTGCAACAACAATCTCACCTAAATAGAAGAAACAGAGTCATGTCTTAACCTCTAAGAACTCACTTTAGATTAAAACTATATTTCAGCACTTAGATGGTACTATATTTACTGTGGTAGTGATAATGCAGGCTGTTAAGCTGGAACACAGCAGAAATATCTCTTTATAGTGAAATATGTTAGAGGATGAGTTTTTGCTCACTGCCAACAGAGTGAATTTTTCAAATATTATAAAATATGAGTGTATCTTTAGCAAAACTGAAGAAAGGGAGTAAGTCAGATAAGTTATGTTCCAGCAAAATAAGTATTTCTTATTAAATGTTTGTATTTTTCCATGTTTAATGATCTAATTCATCTACTAATGATTGATCTAGTTACAGCTGGAACCAATAACACCATGTCACTTGTAACTTTTATTACATTAGGTATCAGCCACCTTTTTCTATTACAGTTCATTTTATAGTAAGTGCTTCTTGTTTATTTCTCCAGGAACTTCAAAGCTCACCAGACTTTCATGGGTTTTTTCAACTATTTTAATGTAAATAATAACAATCTTACCAGCCTCAAAAGACACGTGTTTGAAAATCTATTTTATGCTTGTTACATTTCCACTGAGAGCAACAGAATTACATCCTTGTTTAAAGAAAACTTCCTCCCTAATAGAGCTACACATAAGTAATAACTTCGTTTAGACCAACTAAGAGATACATCATTTAAAGGTAAATAATGACTATCTCAAAACTAATTTGTTATTTATTACATTAGAAATACAGTGTTTCCCCACTCCCTTAAGTATAGAGGATACATAGTTGTAGGTTCTGCCTGCAGTACTTCATCCATCTTTACATGAAACCTGAACTGATGAGAACTCCAGTCTGACACTTTGGTATTGATAATCACTTCTGAAAAGGAGGCACTGAACCATCCAGGTGGATTGGTTTCAAAATGTTTTACAGAAACAGACATTATGTACTAGGTAGGCTAAATCAAGGTTTACAATCCATGGACCGATTCTGGAACTCATGTCAAAAAACAGTTACACCTGCAGTAGTTCCAGTTCTTTTCAGCTTACCTGGAATGATAATATATGTATTATAACCTTTGTTGGCTGGATTCAGACATTAATTGGAGACTGAGGCCCTGATTCTTATTTATGTTCATACTCTACAAAACTGTATGAGAGCACAAAGGCTTTTAAGGCAATGTCAGCATAGTTTTCACTCACTTTAAGGGCCTTCGTTGTGGCTTGCATGTTGAAAAGTGCTGTAAATCCAAATTAAGATATCTGAATTTGGTTATGTGATTTCTCATTTTTGAGTCATGCGGATTCCAGACAAAGAAGGAGGTGAAACCAAAGTATTTTGAATGCACCTATATATGGATGTTTTAAAGTTATATTAATAAACCCATGCTTTTTTTTTCTACATGGAATTTAACTAATCAGATCATTTTGGACATGAGTAGAAACTGAATAGTCTGGAAAAAATATCACTACTCTCTCAAAGCCTAAATGGCATTGCAATGGTAAGTTATTTTGTTTGCAGATTATTACTATAACATTTTTAGAAATAGTTCTTTAACAATTCAAGACCCAGCTGATCAGATTTGTTAATATCTTTTCATATACTCCATAATACTCCATTGCAATAATAATGGACAATAATGTCCTGGCATGTTGCTAGGATTCGCAATGCTTTAGCTTGGAGCTTAATAATTTCTAATACCTATGAAATCAGTGTACATTTCTTACAAATCTGTATTGTAAACTGAGGGAACACAGTCTATCTCCATTAATTTGTTTCATAATAAAACAGTCATCCAGATCTGCTCATATGAAGACAAAATAGTACTTTTAAAGTTACTTTGATTTCAAACATTTTTAATTAATTAAATTGTAAAATGTTTCTTGTCTATATTACTGTGATAGATCTAGATCTGCATTAATATAGCAGACATCACCTTAAATGTGTTTAATGGGAGCCCACAGAATGAAAATGTGCAAAAGAATTGTTTGGAGGCAAATTAACCCCTGACATGATTGCAGATGGGAGACACTCAGACTTCATAGAAATGCAAGAATTAAATCAGACAGCCTCTAATATCAGGTGCACTGGTTTTCAGAAATGCATTATCCATTAAAAGTAGCTTGTAACATTGTAGATAGCAAATGAAAATTAAAAGCAAGAATCTGTATTTAGCAAATATGCCTGATAATCCCCTAGCGTTTGTAGGCTAAATCCCCTTGACATATCCATAGTGTAACTTTTCATCACAAAGGGTTATTTTCTGCTGTTTCATTGAAGAAATGTTCTTTCTCTAGATGCTTCCATTTTTCCTTGTGGGAGTGGTGCTGCCTGCACACGGTTTCACTGAAAACGTCTAGGAGAGATAGTGTACTGGGTCCAGACCAAGTATATCTAGGAGAGAGATTTTGTTAGATTGAAACCAATCTGATCTGATTCCTTTCAGAACACATTTGGCTGAAGTGAGAACAGACATGTATACATGTGCCGTGCTGCTTCTCCAAACTTCTGATTTCATAAAAGCCTGCCTTGTCCATTATAGATCTAGAGGAATTCAGTTCAAGAAAGACCTGTGACAGGGTACATTAAATGCATCCTTCACTGAACACTAGTATGGGCATTCACTGAGACAGTCACTGTTCTGCAAGAACAGTATTTTCCACAGCACTAATCACATTTGTTTGCAGACATCATCCTGAAATTAATCTTTAGGAAAGTATTTCTGTGGGTTGTATGTGTGTTTTTGTCATCTCAGAGACATATTTATATTTTATTCTTTCTCAGCATTGTGCATCTGTCAGTTAAAGTCCCTATCTGATATAAAATATGAAGACGATTTTCATGGCATAGTCCATGATCCTCATCTTTTGATCTAAAAAAGCCAGGAATATCAGTGTTAACACTCTAGTGGAAATGAGTAGGTCTTGTTAATAAAAAATTGTAACTCCTTTTAGTTTGACTCTTGGTTTCAAGTGACCGTTTTAAGATGTGAGGACACATACAACTATTTATACAACATTGTTATCAGGATTTTTTTTTCTGCAAGGACATTCATCCCCTGGAGGCTTTGTTGTAGAGGTTGTAGAGCAATATGAGAACACTGACTATGTGCCTTTTAAGCTATTACAGTTTCAAGCCCTGAATTTCTTAAGGACATGTATCAACAGCACAGTCATGAATTCCTAAAAATTACTTGAGAATGTCCCTCTGACAAACAGAGTCACCTGCTTCTACCATTGAGGAGTAACAAGTACCTTGCAGGCAGGTCTGTGTGGTGCTTTGGCAGGCCTCAAAGTGAGCGGAGGATGGATTACTCCATCTGAGCAATTGCATTTCCATTGCTGCTGGAAAGCAATGAAACGGCCCAAGAGCTATCGAACTGGAATTTCAGCAATATGAGACCAAAGCAAACAGAGCACTCTTGCCTTTGGTGTCAGAATATAAGTTGCTACTGGAGAAAAATAACTGTGAATTTGTTGTGAGATTTTCATTAGGGTGCTTCATAGGAGCGTGTTGCATTTCTTACCCCAGAACCAGCATGTTATATAGCTCATGCTAATTATCTCATTTCAATCTTGTTTTTTTCATATTACTTGTATTCTCTTTGGGTTTTTTTTTAACTTAATTCTGAGCTGTACAGCTGGTACTAGCAGACCAGTTTAGAAGTGTCTGCAGGGTGAATTGACAGAACAATAATCTCATGTCGTTTGGTGGTTTAATCTTCCTTCCTAATGCTTAGGTGGGTTCATTACAAAGTTTTTCTAATTTTTTAGAAACAATATTAATAATAAACTAATTTCCTTTGATTGAAAATAGTCTTTAATCTCTTTTAATACCCTGTTGTTTGTGGTTTTCCATAACAACAGTAATCAATCAGCACAAAGCTGATTGTAATCACTGTTTAAATTTTACAGTATTGTTGCAGTAATCTGATCCCAAATCAATTAATTGCACCAAACCTTTTTAAGCACTTTAAACGGATCAGTCATCTTTCTGAAGATCAAATTCCTCAATCAGAAAAATGAAATTGGCAGTTTTGATAATGTGTTAGCAGAGGAACATTCTGTTTCTTTAATTAAGTTTCCTTTTTACAGGTATTGTGTCTGACCTACAAGCACATTGCATCAACACTCTCAACACTCAACACTGGACAAAAGCTCTCAAATCAGGTAACAAATAGTCAGCCGCTGTACTTGAAAGGTGGCCTCCTGTGGCTGTGGACGGCAAGGACTTGCCAAAAGAAGCAAGTGCCATCAGCTTTTAAATTACACTTTTATCTCTCCTTTACTGCACAGAGGAGGAAAGAGGTATGTTCACTGTCAGTAGCTTTGAGTTTCCTTTTTTTCTTTTTACCTCCTACCTTGAAGAAAGCCATTCCATTAAGGGTTTTTGTTTATTTGTTTTGCACACATACGTTTGGCATAATCTAGTTGGCTATTTTTCTTGCGTTCTTTGTAAACAACTTGTTAGGCTGCTTCTTCATCAAATTAATTATACCAGGCTGCTATCATTTGTTCTTTTGATCCTATTGCATAGACGGTTAGGCATATGTTGAAGTTTTTTCACCTTCCTAAAAAGGGTATCATTTTAAGTAAGGGAACTATCTACCTATGTCTGGCTGCTGATTTGATCTGGGAGAGTGTGTACATACATTTCTGGTCAGATGATTCATATTCTGTTTTCATTCATTACTTAAATTTGTACACTACAAAAATTTAGTAATGTATTCAGGTAGTGAGGAATATATTCAAGTCGTATCTATTTCAATCCCTTGAGCCTGGCCTGTGAAAATTCAGCTACATTACACTTTGTAGTGCTCTGATGGCAATCATAAACCTTGTTAGAATCAATGGTTTCAGCCAGTTCAGACTGCAGGACTGTCATGGGCAGAGTGATTGACTTCACTCATAAGAGAGAAGTAGAGAAATATTTATATTATTTATATTTAAATATAGTGGAATAGAGATTTAACAAAATTAGTAGTCAATGCAACAGCATTGTATGAGATTTGATGCCAAGGTACATTTGTTCATTTACTGCAGAGGACAGGGTCAGACAAACTGTCAGGGAGACCCTCCCGTTGAGTCACAAGGTTCAGAAAGGACCCCCTTGCTTTCTAAACTCCTTCTCAGAGAGGAATCTAGACATAGCTGGATCCAATCCTAGCCCCAGACTTTGTGAATGGTTTATGTCTAAAGGATTATAAATGCACAATCAATCCTTTATATCACTTTATATATTAGTTTTAGCATGCTATTAGTGACTTACTGAGAACCTGTTCTGGCAAGAAATCTCTCAGCTTCAAGGAGTAACCTTGAGAGGCAACCCTGCCCAAGGGGAGATCCTGGCTGATAGCCCACTGCCATACCGGAGAGCTCAAAGGGCTCTTGGGCTGTCCACTACTTATAGAGTAAGATAATTGACCCATAGTTATAATAAAATATCTAGGTCTCCACTCCAGACAGTGACAGGACTGTGATGCCAGCCATCCCCAAAAGTCCAGGCGCAATTTATCAAAATCCCCACTGATGGCCATGGCCTGAACAGGAGTTGGGGCGGAGGGAGAGAGATTAAGGGGGGGAAAGAAGGAGACGAACAGGGAGAACACACTGCCACAAGTACCTTTTATGAATGTAAAGAAGGCTTTTGTATATTCATCCGAAATTCTTCTGCAATGTTGTGTTTAGTCTCTGCAGTCAGTCATTCTGCCATTAGCCTCCTTTCCTTTTGCTCATTTTGTAAGTGATATTATTTTTGTCATCCACTGAAGGAGATGGTCATACATCTTTCTTCTTCCTTTTGCTATCAAAGTTAGATCAGCCTGTGTCCTAAAGAGCATTTTCAAATTGCCTTTCAGTTTGCATTTCTCATCTGTGCATTCTTTCAGGACTAAAACGTTCGGGACATGTCAGAATTCATTTACTTATTTCTGCATAGATAATGCAACATCCATGGTCAAATTCAGTTTTATTATATCAGAGAAGTTTTGCAAAGTCCCCATGCAGAATTCCCTCCATACACTGATAAAGATTTTTAAAAGTAACAGTGACAGAGCATCAGAGAATCCTGCAAAACCTAGTTGTTGTGTGCATATTCCTTAAGACTTCACCCAGCTCTTCTTGTCTTCATTCTTTGCATATGCTCAGCATCTGCAGTGTGGGAAAATCATGAGTTTGTTTTCAGGTTTTCTGGGGAAAAGGGACATTAAGAGAAGNTGCGTTCTTTGTAAACAACTTGTTAGGCTGCTTCTTCATCAAATTAATTATACCAGGCTGCTATCATTTGTTCTTTTGATCCTATTGCATAGACGGTTAGGCATATGTTGAAGTTTTTTCACCTTCCTAAAAAGGGTATCATTTTAAGTAAGGGAACTATCTACCTATGTCTGGCTGCTGATTTGATCTGGGAGAGTGTGTACATACATTTCTGGTCAGATGATTCATATTCTGTTTTCATTCATTACTTAAATTTGTACACTACAAAAATTTAGTAATGTATTCAGGTAGTGAGGAATATATTCAAGTCGTATCTATTTCAATCCCTTGAGCCTGGCCTGTGAAAATTCAGCTACATTACACTTTGTAGTGCTCTGATGGCAATCATAAACCTTGTTAGAATCAATGGTTTCAGCCAGTTCAGACTGCAGGACTGTCATGGGCAGAGTGATTGACTTCACTCATAAGAGAGAAGTAGAGAAATATTTATATTATTTATATTTAAATATAGTGGAATAGAGATTTAACAAAATTAGTAGTCAATGCAACAGCATTGTATGAGATTTGATGCCAAGGTACATTTGTTCATTTACTGCAGAGGACAGGGTCAGACAAACTGTCAGGGAGACCCTCCCGTTGAGTCACAAGGTTCAGAAAGGACCCCCTTGCTTTCTAAACTCCTTCTCAGAGAGGAATCTAGACATAGCTGGATCCAATCCTAGCCCCAGACTTTGTGAATGGGTTATGTCTAAAGGATTATAAATGCACAATCAATTCTTTATATTNGATTGACTTCACTCATAAGAGAGAAGTAGAGAAATATTTATATTATTTATATTTAAATATAGTGGAATAGAGATTTAACAAAATTAGTAGTCAATGCAACAGCATTGTATGAGATTTGATGCCAAGGTACATTTGTTCATTTACTGCAGAGGACAGGGTCAGACAAACTGTCAGGGAGACCCTCCCGTTGAGTCACAAGGTTCAGAAAGGACCCCCTTGCTTTCTAAACTCCTTCTCAGAGAGGAATCTAGACATAGCTGGATCCAATCCTAGCCCCAGACTTTGTGAATGGTTTATGTCTAAAGGATTATAAATGCACAATCAATCCTTTATATCACTTTATATATTAGTTTTAGCATGCTATTAGTGACTTACTGAGAACCTGTTCTGGCAAGAAATCTCTCAGCTTCAAGGAGTAACCTTGAGAGGCAACCCTGCCCAAGGGGAGATCCTGGCTGATAGCCCACTGCCATACCGGAGAGCTCAAAGGGCTCTTGGGCTGTCCACTACTTATAGAGTAAGATAATTGACCCATAGTTATAATAAAATATCTAGGTCTCCACTCCAGACAGTGACAGGACTGTGATGCCAGCCATCCCCAAAAGTCCAGGCGCAATTTATCAAAATCCCCACTGATGGCCATGGCCTGAACAGGAGTTGGGGCGGAGGGAGAGAGATTAAGGGGGGGAAAGAAGGAGACGAACAGGGAGAACACACTGCCACAAGTACCTTTTATGAATGTAAAGAAGGCTTTTGTATATTCATCCGAAATTCTTCTGCAATGTTGTGTTTAGTCTCTGCAGTCAGTCATTCTGCCATTAGCCTCCTTTCCTTTTGCTCATTTTGTAAGTGATATTATTTTTGTCATCCACTGAAGGAGATGGTCATACATCTTTCTTCTTCCTTTTGCTATCAAAGTTAGATCAGCCTGTGTCCTAAAGAGCATTTTCAAATTGCCTTTCAGTTTGCATTTCTCATCTGTGCATTCTTTCAGGACTAAAACGTTCGGGACATGTCAGAATTCATTTACTTATTTCTGCATAGATAATGCAACATCCATGGTCAAATTCAGTTTTATTATATCAGAGAAGTTTTGCAAAGTCCCCATGCAGAATTCCCTCCATACACTGATAAAGATTTTTAAAAGTAACAGTGACAGAGCATCAGAGAATCCTGCAAAACCTAGTTGTTGTGTGCATATTCCTTAAGACTTCACCCAGCTCTTCTTGTCTTCATTCTTTGCATATGCTCAGCATCTGCAGTGTGGGAAAATCATGAGTTTGTTTTCAGGTTTTCTGGGGAAAAGGGACATTAAGAGAAGCACACATGGATATATGTCTGGGTTTTCATCACAGTGTGACAAATTTTTGTGCTCATTTTACTTATCTGCTTCCTTGTGAGAGATGAATATTCTTTACACAGACCAGGGGCTCAAAAATTAATCATTAATTTAATTAATTAAATTAAGAATTTCTCCATAGCCAGGTCAGTCCTAAGTATCTGCTATTGTTTTAAGGCTGAAAGCTTGACAGTATGTGTGATGATCACATTGCTTCACTGTGCAGTTCTCAATGCCATACTGTGATCAGAAGGGACTCATTCTTCAGCATACTGCTCTTCATAGCAATGCAGGATAAATTTAAAATGTATGTGTTTGCATGAGTACATTGCAATCATGGGCTGTCCTTTCAATATTCTAAAGTAGATCAGATCTGTTAAGAAAGATCAAAGAATGTTAAAGGATTTCTGATATACTTGATTTTGTTTTTAAAATGGTTCAACATGAATCTTTGTTGTTTTGCTCATCACTCCTTGAAAAAAGTACTCAAAGGAAATATCTGGTTTCTTTTTTTTCCAGACATATTTCTGTTTTGCAGTATAATACTGTTGGTTGGCATTTTTTATCCCTGGGAACAAACTATTAGAATACCGTAGAAAAGGCTTAATGTATTTTATGAATGCATAGCTACGGGATGGGACACAGTTAACAACTTCACTTAGTAGAAGAGGCTTTCCTGATAACCATAAAAGGACAAGCTGAACTCAGTGGAACCAAGTAAGTGCTTGCATAAAGGTGGTAGGATCTCAACTTCATGTATTTAAGTATCTTATCACTGCTGAGCTTTGAAGTAGTATCGAACATAAATGGAGACAAAAATAGATTTTTCATTGTAAGTTCTGAGAAAAAATGTGGCTTGCTTTCAGCTGGGCATGTTGGAGCAGTAGTACAGTGCTGCTCTCAATCCATTCTCCACCCAGTCTGTATTTCTGTCCTTCAAAACTATAAAAGACCCATTAGAGCCTCAGGCTCATCTGTGTATAGATATAGATAGCATCATATATTTTATTGTTTAAAAATGTGAAATTTAACCCTGGTAACTTATACTTACCCTGAGGTTCCGTGCTGCAGCAAATCCACCCATTTCTTCCAGCAGTGTTCACCTTCAGTTCATACTCCTGTGCACCAATACAGATTTTGGATAGTCTAGATTACAGGCAGAATGAGATCATTGGGAGAAATTTATAGGTACGCAATTGATGAATCAAATCTTCATACATACATTAAGTAGATGCACTATCAATGTCATGCAAATACGTCCATGCAGAACAGGAATAGAAGGCAAAGAAGTACCCCTACTTTCATGGGGTATCTGTGTATGATAATTTTTTCTAAAAGTTTCAGAGGAACCCAATTCTCTTATAATATTACTACATAATGCAGTATCACAGCAATGCTGCATCATTGTTTTAAACTGTAATTTCAAAGTGAAATATTGACCATTATAACTTCTCCGGTCATCTTCTCTTAGTATAGGGATTCTTTACATATCTGATTCCAATTTCTCTTCTTGCTGATGATTATCTTCATAAATATTTTCAACTGTAATTTGATAATGCAATATCATATTATCTTGTCTTGAAAGATACTATCTTGTCCCATCTATATCCATTGGAAATACTTTAACATGGGTAATACTCTACATTTATTGCTTTGCCCATAAGCCTGTCGCTTATTGTTAGCTCTAACGGTCCCTCCTCATCAAAGTACTTGTCTCCATCACTATGGTTCAATCTTGTCTATCCCCATGCTTCTTGTTGAGAGTTAGGTCATGTCCTAATGCCTTGAGATGCAGTTGCATACCATGAGATGACCACTGTTACTGGTCATCAACACCCCTTTTCACTGCCGTATTTATACCTTTGGTCAAGAAGGGGTTCCTTGTACAAGCTATTTGTTGTTTTACTCCAAACCTTGCTCTGAAATTCTCACTATGAAACTAAAAGAAAGCTTCATAACAGCTGGACATCTGCTGTCACCATTGTCTGTCACATTGACCAATTTTATTGCTCGTTATTGTCTTGTGCTCATCCATCTGTCAGTCTGTCCACATTCATTGGGTGTGCTTCATCTCATTTTACACAATAAATTCGCTAAAACAGAGACTTTTAGTAGGATTCACTGTTAGGTTTCCTAAATCCAAGAATAACAGTAATAGCAGCAAGAAGTCAGAGTAGGCTAGCCCAGCACATGTTTCCTATAAACAGAAGGTTCATTGTCTCCATGGTTCTGTTTATCACTAAGACCCCACTCACTGAAAGATTTTGTTGTTCCACTGTGGACCTGTGTTTTCTGTATCACAGCCTGAAACCTCTCTGGAGGTTTTATTTAATGGACACACTTCTTTCCTTCCAGCTCAAATGACTGCAGTATGCATTTTAACCATCAGTTTCCCCAGAAGGATCAATAGAGAAATGAGATCTACAGTCTGTTCCCTCTCTGTGTTCTTCATTCATGTTTTGAAGCCAGTTGTCCATTCATGTTTTGGTTTCATATTTACAGAGCACAAGAAACAGTTCTTTTACACATCTGAACCGTAACTACTAAGGATGAGAATCATCGATACAATCAGCTTTATTCTCCCATCCTCTTCAACCTATCCAGCTTTTCCTCAAATCTCTTTGCTTTATAGATAAGAACTACCAGTAGACGCTCACGTCACAAGGTTATTCTGCTCCAATTGTGTCCTTAAACTTTTTGTTGCCCAACCACATCTAAACTGTTGCTGAACTGCAAATACTACTCGATGCACTGAATCTAACCCCATTGTTGTTATCTTATGTTGCCCACACCTATGGGTTATGTCTTCTTGTATTCCTGTATAAATTCTTGGCATAAACATATTATTGTATATATATATATATATATATTGTATAAAGCACTTTAGCAGGATAATATCTTCTAGGTATCAGAATAAATGCTATTATTTGATACTGATTTTACTGGTATCTTCACTGTTTTTTGCCAAATTATCACATTGATAGTAGGTCAGTGCTACAGGTTAAAATCCATGTACACTTGGGTTCTGTCTCAGAACTTCACCTGTCAAACACGTTATCACAGATCTCTGACTGGCTACATTACTATCTCTGTTTGCAGACCCAAGACCTTAGTAAATTAGTGAAACACATTTTCCCACTTGAAGCCACAATGCTTGTACACAGAGTTCAAAGCACTTTGGGAGTGAGTAATTTCATGTGTAAATGTTTTATTTCAAAACTGTTCTGTGCTTTTATTCATTGGACATCACTTAAATAAAAACATGGCAGAATGCATAAAGCAAAAGAAGTATGTTAAGGCTGTATCTATAGAGAAATCTCTGTTTCATATTTAGGTTCAGTGAAGATGTTATATCTCATTAGCTACAACAGAACTGAGCCATTTTCTCATTAGATCATTCAAGTGGAACAACACAAAAGATTTTTCAAGTTCGTCAGTTGCATTTTAGTCGTGCTTTTTATAAGTGCTCATTAGAAAGTAAGAATGAAACTGTAAGGTGGTGTTTAAGCTTAAAACGTGCTTTATATCTTAAGCTTTCAAAGAGATTTTCCCAGCAGAAAGTAGGCTAGCACTTTATTTAGTACTGGTTCAGGTAGATGCTAGAACAATCTGTACGTAAAAATATTTTCTTTTTTTCTTTTACACTACTGGCTGAATATTTTAATGTTGTCACTGCTGAATTAGAGATGATTTACAGAAGGCAATCAGCACTGCCATTGTACTGTATCTAGTTTTAACAACTCTGCACAGACTGGCACACAGCCTTAAATCAGTTGTTACAAGAAGAGTTGGTCACAAAATGAGGCTTAGGAACTACTAAATATTTAAAAATATTGTAAAGATCCTTCCAAAGCTGAATTTCTATCAGCACCCTGTCAGCCATCCCTTATAATGGGTTTGCAATTGAAAATTTGTTGTTTTCCACCTCTCTGGGTAAAAACTTCTTTGCATTACAGTATCTTTGTTCTTGAAGGGGTTACAATTTCATTTTAGCATTTGGGGTTTGTAGTTACTAGTGCTTTTTAATGTACACAACTTGCACAGCTTCTGTGTTTGACTGTGCAATAGTCAAATTTTAAACTCAAAACAGTAATTTGAAGAACTGATCCTACAGTTCTTTACTCTCCAAAAGTAGGTCATTGCATTCTATATTACTGGAAAACCAAAAAGACATTTCTATCATAAAGACCAAGATATACAATCTTTATTTTTGGTTTCACTTTTCTTATGAAGGGTTTTCCAGTTGCAAACTCTCTAAAGGACTATGGATTTCTTGCGCTGCCAGCAAACTTCACAAGACATAATTCTCTCAGAATAAGAAATGAGAATCTGAACAAAAACATTAACCATTTATTTGGCTCTGGTCTTAGGTCATGAACTTGCAGAGACTCTACTGAATAAGTTAAATGAAAAGAAGTATAAATAAACAGGATTATGTATTCCTGAATATTTAACATAGCTATGCTCCTTCATGCTACATATTATATGGTCATATTAAGCATTTTTAACAAGGACATTTTTATCTTTCCTAGGTATGTTACAAGTTTGTAAGTTTCTCACAACCTTCCTAGAGCTGAGAAATGTCAGGGTTTTAGGAGGAATACTTATCTTTATCAGTTCTTCTCCCTAGGATGGATCTTCAGATTCAGTCTGAATCCTTGATAGAAGAGTTAGCCTTTCAGTGCTTTGAAAAGCTTTGGGTTGTTTGTTTGTTTTTTAATTTATTAACCAATGTCAGTCCATAAATTAAAGTTTTAATTATGCCAGAAACTGAAAGGAAATCATGTGACATTGTTCCAGTGAGGAAAAGTAAGAAGAAGAATAGAAGGCATGCAGCACGTGATGATTTAGCAGCTGAGGTGAAGCTGTGCAGGGAGAATATTCATGTGCCTTTTGTGTTACAGGTAAATCTAAGAACCCAGGAATTACAACAAATAATCTCTGAAGCATCCATGCAGACAGAGGTCTTAGGCAAGCCAAAGGAGCAGCAACTGATCTTCTAAATCATTTAGTGCATCACAGTGCTACTTCTCCACCCAGCCAGTTGCATCAGGGCAACACAGGAAATGCAGGCAGGTGAGGCTCTTACCACCCCTAAACACTTTGCTTCTGCAAACATTGTTTTTCTTTCTCTGAATGCTGGCATAGTTTCTTTACCTCAGTTTCCAGATTCACAAAAAAAANTAAAAAAAAAAAAAAAAAAAAATTGGTTATTCTCTTTCTTCTGATAAACTTTGCAAAGTATCTAAGAAAATATCTTGACAACAATTTAAATTTTTTCAATTAAAACAATGAATACATTATAAAAAGGAGCCAGCTGTTTAACATTTGGTATCTCCCACATCCATGGTTAATCCTGACCTATCACTAAATCAGGACTTTTTGATTTAGTTTTCTGTGTTTTCTGTTGCATGAAGTCCCAAGTTTTTTTAGTAATTAAATCTACTAAGTACGGAAGCAGAAATGCAAGATTAAAGCTGTTACTGTGGTTAGAGATCTAAGAGTTGTGATGCAAACATCAGGATCTTGCTACTACTGACTGCCAGCAGCTGGAACAAGCCGGTGTGAGACTGAATATTACACCAATGTTTCTTACTGTATCACACCTTTAGCAGGGAAGTGAAGAAACAGGCACTAGGTCTTTTAAATTTCCATCTTCATTACTAATATTTACTACTTAAAGTGATTCCCTCAAAATTGGTTATGTAAGTTTTTTTTGCTGGAATCAGTATGTACAGTTACTTTTCATGTAAGATTAGCCCCAAACAAGCATTTTGCTTATGTATACTTCACATGTTATTATATCTATACACCATGGTATAAGCTATGTCTTTTATCTTGCCAGGAAAAAATGTGTTTAAAAGCTGTAGGCCATCTTTGCCAATGAAAAAGAGTCTTGTAGCTTCTGCACAACCATCTTCAAGTGGTATTTACATATCCAGAGCAGCACAGATGTAGTTTCCAAATGAACATCTCTTTTTGATGACTAATAATATCACCAAACTTCTAGAGAGGAAACATTTTAAATAAACCTTATTTAAACCAGATAGTCCCATGCTGTAACATCTGAAGATGTTACAGATGAGAAAGCAGTGCTCAGAGAAAGTAACTGCTCAGTGTGACTGGTTTATACAGAACTAAATTCCCCATAGCCTCTTCACAGAACTGGATTCTACCTTAGCTTGATACTAAAGATCCTTTTACAGGTACTTCTCTTTTACTTAAAAAGCAGGTTAAAGAAGCACATATGACTCCTTCCCCAAGTTATAGATTGATCTTCCCACATTAAAAAAACAACAAATGGAGACCATGTATTTTTAAACAATGTGGAAGAGATGCTGTAATAAGCATCCTCTATGAGTAGCAATGTCTGCAATGCTTCACATGCCATGTGTTCTTTGATCTTTTCCCCTTTCTCTCAACTTGTTGTAACATTACAAAACTATGCATAGCATCTCAGTGTTTCCAGTTTAACCTTACTTTTTATTAAATCCAACAGGCGAAAACTAGACCACCACCACGAAGGCACACAGATAATAATTTAAAAAATAAAAATTGCCTCTGGTTAAGCAACGCTAGTCACATTATCCCAGATTGGATGAAGTAATGCTTTAGGAAAAATCAGTGGGTTTTTTAACACTTCCCCTCATGGCATGTCCTCAGGGAGGGTTAAAGCTCTTAAGGTGTTTTAGCAGTCTAATTCTTACTCTGTTATGGTTAGATCTCTTTAAAGTATTGTCTTCTCTAAATTTCTTAATTTAGATGATACCTGTAGCATCTTTTAGCATCAGTTGTTACTGATACTGACTTATTAATTTCTATTTTATTAATAATGAGAAATTCCTAAAGTAAAAATGAAACAAGAATCCTGTTATGAGATACTGTTCAATATTTCTGTTTACAGCATCAGTCTTCAATAAGAATTTATTTTTTGAACTTCAAGGAAGATTCACTGATGCATCAAAGCAGGAAGACTAAAGAAATCATTTAAACTAAATTTATAGTTGCATTCCATCACCAGAAAACATATGAACCCATGCATTTCTTCCTTAATCTTTGGTATTCAAAGAATTAATTGGTATGCTAATGTAGGTTCGACTTTGACTGTGTAGGAAGGAAGATCCTCATTTCCTGAGTCCAAATAGATTTAAGGTTGCTTCTGGTCATTTGACTGTGCTCTTTCAATGCCCAAGGTCATTCCACTGTCCCTTCCTCCATTGATATTCAAGGTACCATGCAGCTATGACATTTCTTAGCATAGCTAACATTCAGTGCTAGTGAGCCGCTACAGCATATGAAAATGTTTTATGAAAATTAGCCATGGAAGCCACAGAATGAGTGGCTGGTGGATGCCAGTCCACTCATTAAGTCCATTAGGACAGTCACCCTTTGGAGTTAACTGGTTTTTTTTTCCTAGGTTTGCATGCAACCTAATTAATCATAACACTTGTGTATGATTTTTATTAGTAACTTAAATTTACTGTGGACTGATTTATTCAAGTGCAGTCTATGCATAATATATGTATTTCCCCTGAAAGTTTAAACTGTATGTATTTTTCCTTTGTTATGATCCGGGGGAGAAACAACTCACACAGGAAGGCAAAGCTCTTAAAAGACAAGGTTTCACCTCATTTTATTTCGAAAGTAACAAATGGATTCACTTGAGTTTTCCCAGTCTATTACAGAGCTACCACTGTTTAATGTGCAAAAGGAGTCTGAATTCTTCATTAAGGTACAAAATAGTTTTGCTTTACCACTGGAGTCTCCATTACATTCTCCTGCTTAAAACAGAACATCACATTTGTTTGTCTTTCTAAATACTAAGATCTTCCAGGCTTCATTTTGTTCGGTTTTAAATACTATAGTCAGAAATTATATTTAAAGTAGAAGATTAAGAAGAAAGTTCTACCAAAAAGAGATAATTTAAAAGAAGGTAATTTGGACTTGAAAGGAAATACCTGTGTTTCTAGAGTGTTGGGGTTTTATCCTTTGATGGCACAAAGCAGTAGGCAATCACTCCATCCATCGGCTGCTTGAAGATGATAGTGATAATAAGATAACATGTTGTTCAGGTCACATTCTGGGACACATGATCCCTAGTATCGGGTCAGTACTGTTCTCGTGTTATCACAGCTGAACAGGTTTAAAAGCTTTTTTCTTATGCAGAGAAATCAACAAATTAGATAAGATTAGAGTTCAAAGATGCAACAGGATTTTATGAACCACTAATGGCATATTTCTCTGCTTGTCATTCGTGAACCACCTGATATAATATGATATGATATATGATTTTCAGTAGGATTAAAGCTAGTAAAATATTTAGGCCTCACAGGGCTAACAGAGCAATATGTAGGGTGTGTTCACAAATTTCATCCTCAGGGAATTCATCATCTTTGTTGAAAAAGTTCTGAAAATGGTTGTAAAGGAATATACTGAAGTAGATGGTGACATCTTGGC
>VZRU01020547.1:0-30209 GCA_013398155.1 Pedionomus torquatus | reverse complement strand
TATATATATATATATAATATATATATTATAATTAATTAAGCAAGTCTCAGATCGAGGTTCTATGCTGGTAAATTTTCTGTGCACTATTTAGTTTTGCTGTTCAGAAAGTTTTAGATAACCATAAAAATTGCCACTTCCCTATAATAGATATGCTCACTGTATCTATAGAGCCTTTCACATATATATGCAAGTGTGAACTGATGCAAGGAATAGCAATGAAACTGTATCTAAGTGTAATTATGGAGTTTATTATTCCATCTTTTTTTTTTAATATATTTCACTTTTCATATTATATTATTTTAAATACAGCATTTGGAGTATAATGCTTAGGAATATATAGGGTTTTTAAAAATATACTGGCTTACAAAACCAAATATATGTTATATATCTGCTGATATCTAATAAAATTGTAAGTATTTTAAAAGTAAATGTTGATAGTGGTTCTGGTTCCAATAGGAAAAAGGTTAATTTCCCTGGGCTTTGGCAGGGACACGGCTATTCCATACCAAGTCCCCCCTGCCCAGTCTCTAACTGGGAGCTGCTAGGGGAGGGGGCCAAGGTCAGATGGGTGAACGGTGATGCTGTAATTATATTTGTACATTCCTCTATCAGTGGTGGTGTTGTTTTCCCATTCCTTTTGCTGTCCTGTTAAACTGCCTTTGCCTCAACCATCAGTTTTGCCTTTTTCTTCTGATTGTCCCCCACAGCTGGGTGTTTGTGAGAGAGAGAAACCTTGTTCTTTGTTGCAATTTGAAGACAAACCACAACAATAACTTACCATGTCACTATTAAATTAAAATTCTCAGAAGACTTTAGAATACTCTCTCTAAGAGCTTACTTCCAGACTTAATAAATTTTTCATAGCATTCACATCCATATCATAGAATTGTCTAGGTTGGAAGGGGTCCTTTCAGGTCATCCAAATTCAACCGTTAACCTAGCACTGACAAGAACTGTTACTAAATCATATCACTAAGCACTGTGTCCACCCATCTTTTAAATACCTGCAGGGATGGTGACTCAACCACTTCACTGGGCAGCCCCTTCCAATGCTTGTCAACCCTTTTAGTAAAGAAAATTTTTCAGTAAAAAAAATCCAATCTGAGCCTCCCCTGGTGCAACTTGGGGCTGTTTCCTCTTGTCCTATCACCTGTTTCTTTAGAGAAGAGACCAACCCCTAGCCTTCTACACCCTCCTTTCAGGTAGTTCTAGAGAATGGTAAGGTCTCCCCTCAGCGTCCTTTCCTCCAGGCTAAACAACCCCAGCTCCCTCAGCCTCTCCTCATAAGACTTGTGCTCCAGACCCCTCCACCAGCTTCATTGTCCTTCTCTGGACATACTCCAGCATCTCTGGTGCAAAATCCCAAAATTAAAGCATTTTTCAATAAAGTTAGTAGAGCAAGACAGGAACCTAGAGACAGGAGCTTATGAATGGAAACCGAAACATATTGCAAGCCAAAGAAGAACCATATACGGCTAGACAGTTCACTGAGCAGTCACTGTAGGTTTTGGGGTCTATGGCCACTGAAAACCACCAGAGAAACCACACATGCATTTTATAGAAGGGGATTACGTAAATTAATTCCAAGAATTTAAATTAATGTATATATATATAATCATTTTGAGAAATTCTATACATATGTATGTGATAGCCCAATAAAAGCTGTGTTTTGTATAACATACAGTATGTACACTAGGCAGAGTAATTCCCTGTGCACCCAGCGCTGTATTAAAAAACACCTACCTTCTAAAACTTCAAAGACTCTTAGAGAGTTTCTTCACAGCCAGAATTTATAGCAACACCTCGATGTCTTTTTTGTAGTGAGGGAGTACATACCAGGTCAAATTAAGTTACTTCTAAATTTATTGTGGAGGTTCTTTTATTTAATGATTTGCATTTCAATGCTTAATTTGGAAGTCATCATCAGAATTCTATGAATTATATGATTTAATTTTTACAATTAAGATATTTTATACTTTGTTTGTTTCTTTCTCCCAGGTGATTTGAAAGAGTATTGATTATACTTAGAAATAGATGGCAGGCAGTAACAGCGCAGACTGTAACCAGCCCAAAGCCGCTGAGGTCTAAGCGCCCCGCTTCTGGCTGGTGACCCCCCGCCTGGCGTGCGGTTCGCAGCCCAGCCACCAGGTGTCTCTGCTGCACCGCCGATTGCCTGCAGCCGAGCCCCGAGACGTGCCTTGAACGCATCGGGTAACGGGGGCTCCGCCCTCGCTTCAGCCAGGTTATGGCAGATACGCAGCAGGATAAATTGGAGATTTAAATCCCACTCTTAAAATTTTCAGGCAAGGAAAGACAACTTGCTGTGCTGCAGAGCTCAGCATGGGTGTGCGGGAGCAGCACAGCCTTTCAGTGAGGCTCGCTTTGCTTTCTGATTAATTTTTTGCCCTGACTTCCTGCAAAAAGGATCTGAGTGTGGCTTCTGGGTTTTGTACAGACATCTTGGAACACGTTGCATCTAAAGTTCACTGCCTGGTTGTCATCTGCTAGAATTTAGGTTTGTCATTGCAGGAGAGCTAGAGGGACCTGAAAAAGAACACAGTAATGTCAGGGAAAACACTTTGTTCCTCTAAGGTGAACCCAAAGGAGAGAGAGGAGCACGTGTAGCTAATGGAGGCAGAGGAGCAAAATAAAACAGAAGATAGCCCTTTATGAGTGAAGTGGTTGTAAAAGTACTATCCGGAGGAAAAAAAAGAGTAGGACTGCTCATGCAGCACGTGGTACTCATGGCCTTGTGTTATTGATCACTCTACCAGGTCAGTCCCGGCTGACTGGGTAATTGGTAACAACCGAATTTTAAGGCAAGACTTAACAAGTGGCCTTAACTAGGGGTAGGGGGAGAGCACAGATAGCTCTCTGCAGAGATTCCTCAGTACAGCTCTTTGCTCTTGTGCTCTACATGTGATTTTCAACCCTACAGAAAGCAGCTTGTATAATCATGAGAAGAAATATCCTGTGCCTTAAAGAAGCTAAAGTTTACTAAAGCACCTGCAGCTCCTGCAGCATGCTACCTCAATTGGAGATGGAGAGCATTTGCCAGCCTCTCACAGGTGAATAGCTTTCATTTCTGAAGGCTTTAAAAGCTCAATGGAGTGAATGTGGAATTAGATACATGTGTGTATCCCCTATAGATTTGCTCCTTTTTAATCCTCTGAATTTATCTATGCTTGTGCATAATAGTCTTTCAAATTTCCATCTCTTTCAGGGATTTTAAATTCCACCTTTGTCTATTGCCAGGGCGTTTTTAAGTGTAGAATTTTATAATGGATGTATATTTCTCTTGGGGGGTGCTAACTGCACTCCATTTAAACACACTTTTGGTCTCTCCTTTTTTAGCAAAGATTTTCCTTTGCAAGAACAGTAGAATTAAAAATAGTTAAATGCAGAAGCACCATAAATATACAGTGATCTTACATTACAAAGCTTTTAGAGGAGAGGTCTTTGTGTCTAGAAGACATAGTTAAAACACTGGACCATGTATGTAATTTCCAGGAAACACACATTCAAACCACGAGAAGTTTCTTAGTGTTTAGGTGTGGTTTCCCAAAATTAAGTTGAAAGATTTAGTAACAGGATTTTCACTTCTGATTCACATTCCTTGCGCACAAAGAATAGCATGAGCAAAGCGTGGCAAAAGGGCTGCAGCAGGACAGAGATAGAAACCTTGAAGCTGTGGTCCTCTTTCTATGCTTCTGCCTTGTTAAACACGGGCTTTCTGGTATAAAATTCAAGGTTATTTTGCAATTTTCTAATGGATTTTGGAGTGCACAGGATGATGGTGGTCTTCCGAGCCCCAATGATCTATTTATATTCATGACAAGCAGCTCCACCACAGCCTTTGCAAGTGGAGAGGCAATAATGGGGTATCGCCACTCCCACACTTGTCTGTGCAGACCCAGACATAAGTGATCAAATAGTCCACAGACAGTTGAGCAGGAAGACTATAATTAGTTTACTGACGAGTAAAGGGATAAACCTTCAAGTAAAATCCCAGACAAGGATTTCAAGGCTTGCAATAGAGACATGATCAGTTCTTTGGCTGGATGCACTTAGGATTGTCTGTACTTTCTTATCAATCACTGCTGTGGGAAGGGTCTCAGAAGAAAACAAGCCGCCTTGGAGCATCTTTTTGAATCTCCCTCGGCAGGCTTATTCCAGTGACTGGAATGGCATGCACCATTGCTGAAGTTGGCACAGTGAACTGTAGTGGTACTACAGCAGGGAAGTTTTGATCTCATATATTGAAATAAATGGAATGCTTTGCCTGATCAAAGGATGTAGTAGTGGCCTTTAGTGTTTTTCTGGCTCCTAAGAACACTGAAGCCTCTTTTTAGTGTAAACTCTTTTTAGTATTGCACACAGTCTCTGTAAAATAAAAAATGAAAGCTTAGAGCCTGAAGAGCACAGGCAAATCTGCCACAGAGGCCTCACTTCTGCAACTGTCTCTTGGGCAGAACTGTGAATGCAGAAGTCTTTGTCTATTGCCTTCTTATTTAAATTTGTATAAACTTGATTGTCAAAAAAAAAGCAAACGAACCTTTGAATCTCTTCATCTGTACATGCATGCAGACATTAAAAAAAAAAGGGGTGCTGCACCGTTTCAATAGCTTTTGCCTGCAAAGTGTTATGCTTTTCGTCTACCATTTAATTCTTCTAAATGAATGTTACTTTTCTCCCCATTATGGATCTCCATTGCTTCTATGAAACATTATTTGCATAAAATGAACTGAATAATTGATAGAGAATGTGAGCAAGAGCTAGCACGCATCTTGGTAGGGGTTTGCTGATAATCCCAGTGAGTCCAACACATTGCTCATAGCTTGTTTAATGGGATGGAAACTGACAGGGTTTCCTCATACCTCTGCTACAGACTCAGCATTACTGAGTGACCTCCTTGTACTCAGCTACTTCTCTTGTTGATCTCACTGCTCTTTTCCTCCATTAACAGGAGAATTTCTAAGGGAAGTGATACAGTATGCTACAATTTGTGTTCATCTGCACCATCAAATACTACCACATTTGAGGTCTGGCAGGCTTATTCTATTGCTTTTATAAAATAAAAAGGAGAAAAAATTTTAAATGGATCGTAATATTAAAGGCAAATTCTGTGAACGGCTTTCATTTACCAATTTGTTTGATCTTGAATTTAAGCCTGAGTTTGATCCTTGGGCTAAGGTTGGGGGTGGGAAGCAAAGATTATTTTTGTGCGAAAACGTATTAAGTAAAATGCACGCCATACAGATTTTTTGCTACTGTTCCATAACTCAAGTTTTATACTGAAAGCCTTCTGCATTTTAGATGCCTGCATTTAGTGAGATGACTGTCAGAATTAATATATCTATTTCCGAAAAGAGAAAAAAACATAGAAATAATATATCTCATAAATAAAATATGCGTGGTGGTCATCTGAAAAATCTAAAAACAAAAATCAAATAATTTTTCTTTCAGAGCTTTCCACATTTCTAAAGCATGTCTTTTTAAATCATAAACAGCACTATTAGGAGAGCCTGGAAACAGCTGGAATTATTAATATTTTGTTTGGTGAGGGAGCCATCTCAGGTGCTCTGACAAGCAAGCTGCATTTTCCATGTAATCACTTCTGGTTCTAAAGCACTTGCTTTGCTTTTAACTTTTTGCAAATCCCTCTTGATATTTTCTGTTTAAAGTAGATGCATTTCCTTATGTCCATAAAAGTTTAATTGACAATTCAGTATGTTGTTCAGAATTACTTTCCTCATTCCTGCCGGGTGATTTGTGAAATGAGGCTGCTTTGTTTATTAAGTGTACATGTACATAATGTAAAACACACTTCATATCCTCAGCCACTGCACAGATATTTTTTTTTCGTGCTGAAAGGAGGCTCAAAGTTTTGCTGATTCAATTAATCTTTCTTTTTCTCCCATTTGTTAAGCAATTTCTTAAGAACCCTTCCTATTACTGATAAATATGTTAGTCCATGGTTCAAATGTTAGTCTGAGAAAGAAATAGTCTTCATATTCTCTGAAGAGAAATCTTTAAGAATAAAAAAAATATTTTACAGAAAGAAAATCATGAAAATAACCGGTCCAGATACTTCTGTTCATTCTGCCACTTTTTCTCTTCAGAACTGTGCTTGATGTTTTTGGGGAAAAAGGCTTTCTGCAACGAAGACGCTACTGCATGGCATATTTTGTTAATGTCTTAATATTTTATTCTTCAAAATGTTTACACATGTTTTTTCTAGCCTCATAAAAATAAGTAGCAAACAAATATATATCGGTAGCGTTTTTTTAAATTTCAGTTCTTATTCCTTCCCATCAATTTGGCTGAAAACGGGTATTTGCAAACACTGGTAGCCTAATTTCTTGTAGCTTTTCATTTTTTATGAAGTGTTTTCAAAAGACTTCAATCAACCTTAATGGTGCGTTTTCAGTTAAGAAAACAGAATGGAGAGAAGTCAATTTAAGCTCCCCAATGAACAAGTGCGTACAGGAAAAAAAGCCATAAATGGGTTTAGAAAACAGAGCCAGGACAAGCAAAATGCAGCAAGCAGAGCGCTCAGGGAAGCCAAGATATAATGGAAAGAGTAAAATACTGCAGAGCTTTTTAAACTATATACAATTGGAACAATGGAGTGGACCCAGACATCTATGTTAAACTGCTAGAAGATAGGTGAAAAGCAAGCTGCAATTTTGTAACAGGGGCTAGCCAATACTAGAATGGAAGGGCTTAAGGCTCAACCAAATGAATGTGGGGCAGTTTAGCAGCATAGAAATAAAGTCAAAATTGGCATATTTCACTGCTTAATGTACCATGTGAAGAACCATTTCCTGGCTTTCTGTATTAGTACCAGCCCTCTTAACAAAGCAGCTTTTATGCCATCTGTGAAATAATAATACTTTTTTTTGAACATATATTTTTACCAAAATACTTTAAAAGCATTGAGTAATAAACTAATGTAGCCTCTGTGAGACTACATTACATATCCACCAAATATATAAAATAGAATTACACCCGGGAAAGTATTACCCAGTGATTGTTTAATTGTCTCCCATTATTTAAACATGGCATTAATAATACTTAGAAAGCATTTTTCCAAAGTATCATAACCTCACTGGTAAAAGAGTAACTACATAAATACTAAAAATCCAAAGACTAAAATAATTCAGTTCTGCAAAAACAGATTGATGCCTACTCTTGGCTGGCTGGGCCCCACCACCTCTTTGAAACAGCCTACTCTACAGGGCACTGGGGATTATTACCACTTGTATTGCAGTGTATCAGTTTATACTTCGCTTTTATGCATGCTTACAGTTGAGTGCCATTGTTTTTAATGTCTGCCTTACAATATGATTCAATCCATTCGGGTAGCTTAATGCAAAGATTTCGTGATGTACACAGGGATGAGTAACACTAAGGCAACGAATATAGTGCTCATTATTCTTTTAACAGGAATGTCAACAAGAAGAGGAATTAGAGAGGAAATCGTTGTAACTCCAAAAGAACATCTGACTAACCACTACAGATTACATGTTTTTCCCTTTTTATCCTCTTCGTGATCCATAAAGCAGGATTTTTCCAAAACAATTAATTTGGTTGCCAAACCCTTATTAATTCTAAGAAGATTTAAAACTCATCTACTTGGAATCTGTCTCATGGAGCTAGACCCACAACCGGATTACAAGCTATTCCATCATATGTCTGTTGTTAGCCCAGTTGCTGCTATGTGGTACATAATTGGACTGTTTAAAAACAATAAAAAGAAAGATGATATATAAACCTCCAAGTCTTCTTTACACTAAGCCCACTGGCACCTCCATATTTTATTATTTTTGTTACTTCCTCATACAAATAAAAGCTCAGCAGAATGAGGGAAAAAGATTTTCCAAAAACCTCTTCAAAGTAACTTTGGTATTCAGTCCTCAAAATAAAAAATTAATATTCTAAACTAAACAAGCCAATTGACAGCAATGTACACTCCAATCCTACAGCAAAACTGAAGTTTATTTTAGTGGAATGGCCCTTCTTTTTGTCTAGTGTTGGAGAGCATATGGCAAATTTCCACTTAGCAAGAATCTTGGTTTGCAACACAGCCTAATTTCCAATTCTAATTCTTTAATTAGTGTGTATGTGTGTTTGTGTGCACAGAAGTATGTGTTATTTTGTTTTTTTAAAGAGAATCAGTGACCTTACAAAAGCCAAGGCAGCCTTAAAACCAGATTCACCCCTTTGTAACATCACTGACTTCAAGCTGGGGTCACAGCAATGTTTTCTTTCCCTCTGCTGGTGGTGTACAATACTCTCCACTTGATCGCTGCAAGCCAATATAGGGCCAACAGTTAGATAACATCTACACTGACAGATGTGGTCTTGGGCCTCTGATGATCCAAATCAGAGCCCTCCTGAATACAACACAACCACCATCCAGCCCTTATGCATGTTACCCTTACGTGGGAACTACAGAGGCCATGGAAGATAGAGGAACTTACTGAAGTTTTGTCCTGAGATGGTACTAGAAGTGTTCATGGATCAGCTCATTTAGATATTCTGTTGAAGTCTTCAGACTAGGATTGCACCCTAATGTATAAACTTGATTGTTTTGCTGATGGCCTCACACCCTTTGTGTTCCTTCACTGTATTTCTTTTATTTAATGTGCTGTAGGCACATAATTTTTATTAAGTTTGTAAGCATAATCTGTAGAAGCCCAAAAAGTCTCACTGCAAAATTAACAGGAACTGGTTGTCCTTGACAAAAGAACAAAGATCTTAGGCAAGTGCTTTAATGGAAAGGTGTTTCTTCTTCCATGAACTTGTAATATGCTAGTATTAATTAAAGGTGCTGCTTTAATTTTTTCTTCACTCACGGTGTATTTTTTTGTAATGGACACATGCCGGCCCCACTCAGATGCCACAACATTAATCTGATAATATGCATGTGTGAGAACAAAAGTTTCAGATAAGTAAGTATACTCCTTTCTTCTGCAAACACCAACAAGGGTGTCTGCTTTCTCATATCCCTTTGGTGCCTGCAAAGAGATAAACCCAGCAATAAATCAGTGTTTGTAGTTGGTAATAGATTTCTGATTTAACAAAACTAAACCACTTCAAAAAAATGAAGTGTCTGTGCCTTTTATCACTCCCTTCACTCATCCTGTCCCTTTTTAACCCAGTTTATGACTGGACATGATGCTGAGTCCACTGGATGCATTTCCCCTCCCCTTTGTGTTAACCTTGCGTGGCAGTTATTCCTGGTTAAATATAAGTTGAGTTCACAACAAGAGTAACACAAACAAAAGTAACCAGGGATGACTCCAGACCCGACTGCCCAATATGCATCAATACTGGCAAAATGCATGGGGCAAACCAGGATTATGAAAGAAATAACTAATGAATTATAGAAAATGGAGTGGAAGTGGTGTTTGAAATGCAGCTTGGACTGATTACTAGAAGACAGAATATAGTACAATCTGGATTGAGTATCTGCCTGGGAAGACCCTATCCATTTCAGAAACAAAAGAGAAGAAAAATTGTTAAGTCAAAGGGATGCTGATGGACATGAGGACCAATCATTCAAATTCCTATATAGCAACCCCATTTTTACTTAAGGTTCACTAATTTAACTGTCTAAAGTTTGGTGTGCCAAGAAATAAATGCTTAAAGCTAAATATTTAAATTCAGATAATATTTTAACCTATTTATTTCAGAAACAAAATGCATTGGCATCTGATCTTCACCTTTGAGTTTCAGCTTTTCAACTTCCAGTCAAGAGTCCAAGTTTATCCTGTCTAGTAAATGCTACCCTTCTCTCAGGAAAGTTGTCCCACAGTGCCCCTAACCTGACTCTTATCCTCTTTGGAGAGGAAGGCTGAAGTGTAAGTTTATGATGAATTCCACCTTTCTGAATCCAAGGTAAGATTTCTCCTCCCCATCTCATCCCTATCCAACAAGCAGCTTTGGCGCTCCCTCCGCTGCTCCACTCAGCAGTGTGTGGGATCTGTTTTGCTCTGTCACAGAAAAGCACAGAGAAATTCCATCGCCATTTCTCATCCTCACTTTCTCCAGGGCTCAGAGGGAATGCCCCTTCTTCACTTCCTTCTTTTTGTGCCACTCAAGCCAATTTTACCAACATTAAAAAACAATACTCCTTCCTATCCCTGATTTGTTTGGTTCATTATATCATCTAGAACCAAATAAGCTGTGGCATTCCCTAAAACAGAAACCGTTTTCAAAAAATTCAGGCTGGCCAGCTGTTTGCAGTCTCCCAGCTGGGAAAGCTGCCTTCAGAGTTCACACTTGATGCTCCTGCACAGTCTCTGTTGCTCACCAATCTGTCCATCTGTCTGCAGGGCGTGTTGCCAGCTCTTCGGTTGGCCTGATCTTTATCCGGGGTACCAAAGCAACATGGATTTGGACTGACAGTCTCAGTAAATGCAAGTGTCATTTCTTCTGCTAGAAGTCCCTGTGCAGTGACAGCATTGCTTTTCTTGCTAGATTGCTATCTCAAGTTGATATTTTGCTCCCATTGGCCTTTCAGCTCTGTTTCAGAAAACAACAGAGATATTAATGCAGAGCCCTAGAGTTACTAGTGAATATAAAATAATAAACATTCGTTTTTATACACATAATTTTTATGTACATAAATGTGTTACACATAATTTTTATGTACATAAATGTGTTCCAGTTAGGAGTAACATACTTGAGGTACATGAAAATGTAAGAAAAGTTATTATTGTTGTATAATATAGAAACTAAGTTACAAAACTCCCATTCATTTAACTGTGATGAGAATTTGCCCCAAATATATTTTTGCTAAAGCTGTTTTAAAACAAATGGGTTAAGAGCTAACTTTGCAATAATTGGTTAAGTAGTACCATGCTCCAAGGAAGTCCCACTGAACTGAATGAGATTTCTTCTAGACATTGTCCACTGGGACTCTGGGTACTGGGGTAAGGTTCTGAAAGCACTGAATATGTTTTTTTTAGTATTTTTCTTTCTTTTGTGTTGTTCTATACAGGAATTGTCAAGCTGGACTTGCTTTTCAAATACTTGCTTTTCACATTGGGAAGGCTTCTTGTTGGGGTCATCACAATTTATAAAGGACTTCTACAATCCCTGGCTCAGAAGCTCCTGTTTCCTTTACAGATTTCAGAGGGCATATTTGCTCTGCAGCTTTCACATTATCAACACGATAATTGCTTTTTTTTGGGAAAACTGCTCTAAGGCAAAGATGCTCCACTCCTCTGTGTGCAGCACTGCCCCTCCATCCTACAGTGTTCATAATGGTAGTGGAGAAACCATGGCTGGTTAAGGGAAGGTTTATTGGCACTGCCAATAAAGGGTAGCCAGCAAGGAGCAGCCAGCCCAAGCACAGGGGACGCTGTGCATGACTCTGCACACCGACATGTGCTGGGGCAACAGAGGCAGCCAGGCCACCACTTGCTCCCCAGCACACAGCCCCAGGTGAAGGCAGAGCCAATCCACGGGGGCCTCAGGAAGCCAGTGGCCCGTGGGAGTCAGATTCCTCAGGGTTCCAGTTCTCCTGGGCTGCAGCAAGGTGAAAACACAAGCAGAGGTGTCTGGCCAAGACCTGCGCCTAGAATGGCACATGTCCCTGCTCTCAACCCTTTCTCCAGACCCTATGTTTTGTTGTTGTTTGGTGTTTTTTTTAAGTAAACAAACAGTCTTGCATATGCATCACATAAAACCCACTGATGTTCTAACAACTTAATTCAGTATTTTCATCTTGCTTCCCAATTCCTTCTTATTCATAACTAACAAGATAAATACCAGCAAAAGTTATAGCATTACACAAATGACACATGAATTAGCATTTGCCCTGGGGCAAACTTAGTCACTTAAATCAGTATTTAAGCATGTTTAAAAACTAAGGTGCTCATTTCTAGACACCATAGCATATTACAAAAAAAAACCAAAACAGCTAAAAGAGCTCTGAAAGCTCATTGTCTTTGGGTAAAAGGCTACAAAAGTAAGGCAGCTTCTGTACATCAGGAAATTTCTAAATCACATACTGAAACCTTTCTGTGCTTATCAGAAAGTTCTTGAAAAAGTATCACTCGTGGGCTGTGCATTCTGTGTCGGGATAGGGTTATAATTAGGCATGGATAATTATTTCCAAATTTCCCTATTTTCATTGTTTACATCTTTATGTGTGTGGATTTTTAGCTTACTTGTATTTTCTGTTGTTTTGTAACTACACCGTCTCGTGAAGATTCTTCATCAGATTAAGCTTTAAAAGAAAACACATGCACAACATAGCACAGATTCTCTATGATGCAAAGAAACAACATGAAATCTGCAGCAGCAGAGAGCCATCCCAAACTATTGCCACACTTAAGCTGCTATTCAGGCTCTGTCAGCTTTCTTCAGGAGCAGTAATAGCATTATAATAGGACTGGGAGACAAAACTGTCAAATTCTTTCCAAGACAATCTTCCAGGCTCATCAGCATAGACAATCATTCTTTTCACTTCTGGAGTAATAGGAAGACTTTAAGCAGTATCTTTTGATTAGAGTTGGACTTGAAAAATTACATAGCTGGAGGCCCTATTTGAAATGCAATGAGACTGAAATGTAAAGCGCAATTTCCCATGCAGTCTGTGGAGAGAATGAGGCACTTGTCCCAGTTCTCTTAATTGTCTGTGATTGCTGTTTGTGTAGCACAGTTACTTCCTTGTCTTCGAAATCACCTTCAAGGGCTCAAACATTTTTCACTTCACTGTTTTAAATCAAGAAGGGCTAAACACCCACCCATTCAACCATTATGGTGCTTTTATGTTATTTATGTGGCTTATGCTATTAGGCTTTAAAATTTTGTTTATTTAATAGGCCTTAACAAGTACTTAAGTAACAGGTTTGAGGACACATCAGCGGGACTCGGCACACATTAAGGTGTGCTTAACCTGACAGTTAATATTTTGTACCATTTTCCAAGCAGCCGTTACTGTTATGGAAGAAGTGCTAATTTTTCAAAAATGGTTAGAGCTTGATTATTATGTTGGTTCTTTATTCACATGGCTTCATTATTTTGTTGGCGCTGCTCTGTGAGACATAAAGTAGCGCTATTATTTCTGCTCCCAGTTCTTTTCAGTCTTTTGCAATCATTAGGCACGAGTGTGACATTACTCAGAGAAGCAATTCTGTTTGCCTTCAGTGAGACTAGGCAGATGACTGTAAAACAAGCTGCTCACCCTCAGGAGCGACCACAGCATTTTCAGGCATATCCCTGAGGAGGTGAACAAGAAACAGTAAAAATCATGGTCTTACGTCCCACAGAATCTTCCTTGTTTAAGTAAATAGCTTTCACTCACAGTTCTGCCAGCTGGAAGCCCTAGAGTCTCTCTCAGTTTTGGGGGAGCACAAAGCAGCCAGGCAACTAAAGGAGGGAAAGATAAGGTACTGGAAATTGCCAAGAAAGGTTGCAGGCGAGTGGAAGCCAGAGCAGCCACTTTGGCCTCTAAAACTATAAAGTCTGATTTGGTCTGTGGCTGGAATATTAGAAGCTGGTACTCCCAAGTTACGAGACACAGAAGAAGTCCAACTTAGCATTTTACATCAAATTATTAATGAAAGTCAGCAGGAGCTATCTTTGCATATCTATGAGAAAGGAACAACATGACACCACTGGATCTCTCTGGCCCCAACGCTTCAAATCCTGACCTGACCAGAGACAACACAGGTATACCCTCCACCTCTCTCCATTTCTTCCCTAATTGTCAAGATTATACTACTTGTCGTCATACTACTGTTAGCTTCTTATGGAGATGCACCTAAAACAACACTCCTGCAACCTAATACTCATCCAAAGGGTTTCCAAGACCATGTATTGAGTAGTCTCTGATTCCCTACTAGTACACTTGCAAATGAAAGGCAGAAGAAAATTTCACTGAAGAAACAAAAAGTTGAAATGGTGATTTAATGTTTTATTTTGCCATGGCTTTTTGTTGTTATTATTCACATTATGATAGCAATTCTGTCTGGTCCTGGGTGTGAATGTGCTGCATGTGGTTCCTGCCCCAATAAACTAACAACAGAGACAGACCAAAGACAGGCAAAGCCCAACAGACCACAGGGAAGAAAACGAACAAATAAGCCAGGTTAGCACACATTCCAGAGGACTCAGAACACCTGCACTTTCATTAGACTCCCATAATGTTAACAGCAGTGTCAGTTTCAGACCATGTAAGCCAGCTTTTTTTTTCCCCACAAAGAGAAAGTTAATGCCACATAAAATGGGAGTATTCTTTAGAGCCCTGGTTCTAGCAACCAAGGAAAGGGTATAAAGGATGTTTTTAAAATAAAAGTCTTTGCTTTAAATACAGTGAATATAAAAATGAAAAGTATTAACTGTTTTTTTTTCTTCAATAATGTGTTAAGGGTTTTCTTAGCAGTACTTGTGACAGTGGGAATAAGTTAGGGTTAACTTGGCAGAAACCCCAAACCACACTGAGCTGTTCCCTCTTGCAACAGTGAATAAAGGTTTTATTAACATCTTACCCCTTGTTGAGCCCAAAAGTCCCTCTTTTCAACACAACTGGAACTTTGAGTCTTCAATTTGCAGCTCTGCGGAGGGGGTTTATGACTTCAGATTCAGTATGTTGTTCAGCATTTGTTCACATTTGTTTCCAAATGTCCTCATCAAAAGTTATCTATGAGAAGCAGAGATAGTAAAGAGAAGTATTTTTAAAGTGTGTTCAATATGGGCACAAAATCAACACACAAAAAGCCTTCCAAACTCCTAACTGAGGAGGGGCTGTAGTTCACAAGGTCCACAGTCTGTAACAGCATCAGAGGAAAGTGAGAGCAAAAAACACACTTCATTGAGAAAAATCTCTCCAGGTGCTGACTGCCTCAGGTGCCTCAGAAAATCACAGCTGTCATGCTGTCAGGAGAAGAAAAGGTGTCACACTACTTGCTGAGACAGCCAAATAGAATCACATTCATCACCACACCACGCTGATGCGCCTCATGGGTGCACTTACCTCCATGGCCTGCCATGGCCTCTCCTGCTCCCAGGCCTGAATGTAACCCGTATCAAGCACTCTCTGCTCATCTAATCCGAAGAGCGCATCGGAAACAAAGAAACAGAGGCTTAGGTCAAATGAACATACTGGAGTTCCTAATAACTGTTGCTGGTAGGACACCTGGGAGGGACAGGAGGTCTGAAAGGACTTGGGCTTTAACAAAATACAGCCTGCAATTGGCTTCTGTGCCTGTTTTCCTGAAACCTACATTGAATGGAATGAGAAATGGCCTGGGGTCACTCAGCAGAATGCTGCTAGAAGGTGACAGCAGAGGATGCAGCATGAGGTGAAGTATATTCTAGTTAGCTCCAAGGGAGACTACTAATAAATCAGCATGCACCCATACTGTGTGCCTCTCTCAAACAGGCTGTCCTTGCCCCAAACACTCAGCATCAACCCTATTCCAATCCAAAACAAAAGTGATTAATTCACTGACTCTTGAGGACCCATGATATTGCCAATCCTTGCTCCTTGTTGGATTTAAGATGAGGCATTTTCAAAATAACAACCTGCTGACACCTGGCTAGAGATATTTCAAGACCAAGCATTTAATAGTCCCTTTTAGAGAGAAAACTACAGTTTGTAGTACTTCACAGTCAGGTGGTGGTCACATCCAAGGCATTTGGCTTCCCCTCAGCCAGGAGACATAAGCACCTCTCTCACAGACCTTTCTCACAAGCACAATACCCTCTGTTTGACTTGAGCTCAAAGGCTGGCCATCCTAATATGTCAAGGTTTTTAATCCACTTTAGTATGCAAACATGTCAGCATTTCTTGATACATTTTGAGCTAAACTTAAAGGGCAGAAGAGCATGTTGTGGGAAATGCATTCACTTCCTGTGTGGAAACAGTCACCCTCTACCCTTGCCACCAGCAGCTAGCGTGAAAGGCATTTCACAGAGGTGCTGTGCCCATGAAACGCACCTTTGTCACATCTGAGCACTGTGAAGAAGCATCCCCCATGCATTTTGTCTCCTTTCTAGTGGAAAAGCTGGAGGCAAAGGAATAGGCACACTTTTTAATTTTAAAAATTGATCCAAATTATCCAAAAAGAATCCAAAATAATCATTAACTTTGCATCAAGTTATCTCAAATTTAATCTGTTTTTCAAAGCAAAATGCAATTTCTCAGCTTCTTCACCAGGCTCTGTGTTTCCAGTTTGTTTCAGATGACATAAAACAGTGAATAAAATGGGCTGCTCTCCTACCTCGAGAGGGCACCACAAGACAGTTGGAAAAAAAAAAAGGAATGGAAATTAACAAGCTTTACCTCAGGCACCAAATATTCTTGTCATGAGGATGTTCAATTACAGTAATTAACAATAATCACATAAGCAACAGGAGCTTCCCTTACCTCCTCTCACATCTCTGAAGAATAGAATCCTCTTCGTTAAAACCCCTGCTTCCTCCTTAATCCCAAAGACCCCATTCATGGGTCCTTCCTTCAGAGACCTGAGGACCTGGATTCACAACCATGGCTTCACAGTGCTGCTGCTGAAATACTGTGTCAACATGTTAAGCACAAAGGGAAAAATACCTTACCATGAATCATCTGACTTCAAAATGGAAGTTTTAAAATGGGAAAAAAGTTTTTAAGTGTTAACAGGACCTATTAAACAAACCAGAGCCTATAGTTAGTATAACCACTGCTGTTTTCCATAATAACTCTGACCTACTTATAGGAGATGAGCTCTGTCTATGAAGCAGGATTTGGGGTTTTTTTAAATAATTAGGTTTTCCCTCCTACCACCTGGTATCCAACCAACTTAGCCTGACAGTACCTAATTTGCAGGGGGAAAGCTGAAATTAACAGATTTACTGAAGATCAGATTAAACCACATTTGTTTCAAGAAAACAATTTTTCACTTTTTTAGGCTGGAAGCATCTCAATCCAGTAACTTAAACACAAACACGAGGCATTCTTCCAACCTCAGAATTGAAGCATTCCAGCTGGAAGCTGCAGGCACTGTTTCTGCAGGGCATAAAAGATAGCAATGCACTGGGCTACGTCCAGCCACACAGGGAACAGAGCTGAGGAGTTAAGGTCTGCAGGCCAGGTGTCTGTGGACACGAAGAGATTCACATTACCATGTGCCATGAATATCCTATGTCCTAACCTGCTAGAACAATGAAGTTAGGAGCAAGCAAATTAATTGTAAATACCCTGAACAAATTTTAGCAACATTTCTGCTTCCTTTCTTTGCTACATCCACTAGCATTCACTAATGTTGTTGTCCTGGCTGTACACCTTATTGACAAATCTGATTTTTGGTGTAATTGATAAATTTGCAGCATATAAACTGAAGGAAACCAAAGAAATTTCAAACAAATAAATAAATTTAAAAAGTAAATTACATTTACCTGTTAAAAATCAGTCAGTGGGTTTGCATAAGGAAGGGTAGCTAGAAGGTTTTGAATGTGCTTAAATCTCTCAATGTGGGTGAAACAACAGGTGTTGGTACTCCTGATCTCCGGGTGGGTTGAAAATGCAGGCTGCCTCCAACACAAAGATGTATTCAGTATTGACTCCCCAGAAACCAGGATTTATGTTCCCAGTATCCTTAATGCACTTACTGAGCCATTGATTGTAGACTGGCAAGTCTGGATTCAAGTTAGAGCCCAAATTAACAAATCTTCCCAGTGGGGTATAAATCCATGTCATGAATTAATGACTGTCCAATGTGAATGGCAAAAGTCAAGGCAGAAACCAGGAGGTCTATCAGACTGGTCCTTGAAGTCCCTACTAACCCCCAAATAACAGGCAACATGATAAAGGGAAACAAAAAATTGGACATATTTAGGACACTTGGCAATCCGATGGTGATTTCAGTCAATGACATTTCACAGCCAGTGTTTCACTGTATTTTGTACACTCAGGAAACAAGATGGACACTCTGCTTCCTCACCATAGATGAGCTGAGGGTAGAGGCGATAAGGCCTTGTTAGAAAGAACAACCTTGCAAAAAAAATACAGTATAGAGAGGAAATTATGAACTTGACTTATATAAATGTATAGAAAACAAGCAGCTCATTCATAACCAAGAAGCTTTCATTTACACATGCTTATTTTGGGACAGAATTCCTGTAGTTGCAACAGAAATGCTATAAATACAAAATGTTAGAATACAACATAGAGGATAAAATACCTACAGTTCCTCTTTCTGTATAAACTTAGAAAGCTAATCCTTGTATGGATTGCTTTTGTCCTCATTTCAGATATCTGACAGCCTCCTGGCCTCAGGATGATGATTTAGTCTTATCAGAGTCAGGAGGGAAAGAATCAGATAATTAACAATGTGATATTTATGGGAACCTGAGACACCATCTCCATCCCTCCAGCTCTATTCCAAGTGGTTCTTTATAAAGACTTAGAGCAGGCAAGCAGCAGTCTCATTGAGTTAAGCAAAGAGAATTGCCAAGTCCTGCACCCAGAGATGAATAACCCCAAGTACCAGTATAGGCTGAGAGTAGCCGTTTGGAAAGCAGGGAAGGCCCTGGGGGTCCTGGTGGACAAAAAAAGCTGGCCATGAGCCAGCTATGTGACCTTGCAGCAAAGGAGGCCTGCTGTAGCTGACCCACTCTAAGCAGGACTTGGACTAGCTGACATCCAAAGGTCCCTTCTAACCTCAGCAACCTGTGATTCTGTGACTGCCTAGCCTGTTTTGTTTCCAGGTTATTGACATGTTTTGCAATAACAAATAACAAGCTGTATCAACAAACTCTTACTGCTGGAAAAGCTGAATTAATTCCTAGAATCACACCAGCCAGCTGGAATGAATGAGAGTTTCTGTTCAAAGGCCTGCCAATGTAAACATTTTTGTTGCAGAATTTGAGTTCTAGCTGCGGGCTATACACCAGATTTCTTAATGTGCCTCAGGAACACAGACATCATTAGCCACAGTATTAGCACCCTGGTAAGAGCTGCATGTGATAGCAATGGGAGGGACTGGCTGAAATGGTGATTGAGCCTGTACTGCAGGTTCTGCTGCACCAAAAGGACTATGGGTGCTTTAGCCCAGTCAGAAAATCATCCTGTGACAAACATGTGCCAGACATAGGGAAGAACTATGAAGATGGTTACAGCACAGCCAACAGCGAAACCTGAGAAAGCTGACCTTCTTGTGCTCTGGGGAAAACTGTAAGCAGCCCCCAGATCCTCCTGTCCATTTCTAGTCTTTCACTTGACCCCTGGGCAAGAAGCATTTCAGGAACATTCATTTAAACAGAAATATTATCCTATTCCATAACTGTAGGTAGAGTGGGAGTAATGGCCAGGCACCAGAGCAGAGAAAAGATGAGGGATAAGCAAGACTGACCACTTCTGGGAAGTGGTGTGTGGCAGCCATGGGTATATTTACCCTGGCAGGGGAGAGAGAAGACAAAGGGAGACTCTTGTTAAAGCTGTGTGCTGCAATAGGCACAGAGGACTGTGTCACAGGGGAAAGACATACTGCTATGTAGCCATTCCCCACCACCATCCAGCCCCACAGGCTGCCAAGTGATGTTGTCCCACCTGAACACTGCATTTAGCTGAGCATCAGGGTAGAACCATCCAAACCTCTTCATGCATGAAAAAAGGAATGTAAAGTGGTCCTTCCCTTCCATTTCCTGGTTACATGATGAGCTGCTCAGTTGGAAATAAGGGAGGTTTCACTGCAAACCTTGCCTATTTGGCAGAGAGATTTTTAAAGCTCCAGTTCGTGGAATACATTTAAGCTTTCACTTTTTTTTCAGACCTAATGATTCCAGAAGAAATAATGTAAGTATAATTCCTAAAGGCACAAAACTGAGAATCAGTATCCCTCCCCTCTCAAAATTGAACTGCTTAGTTTTTAAGTCCATCACAGAAGTTGCAGGAGAAGGTCTGTCTAATTATTTACTGAGCATCCGTATATGAGAATACTATTCTGAACTACATCAAGTGTATTCCAAGGCCCAATTTTAGGCCTAATAGTATGCTCTGCTATGTCAATCACAGGAAGTTATAGGCTTTATAGATTTAATTGTGATGCTTGTCCACCCCCTTCTATACAGATAAGATGAAATGACACAAACTGAAGCTAGATGCTAAGAAATTATTTATTTTGAAAAACAATTGCACATTTTTATTCAAGTTTGACATGCTTGTTTAAAAAGACCTGATCAGGAACAAAATTATATCTTTAGGCTGGCATTATTTTTCATTTTGTAATATATTACATCACTAAATGTTGCAATATAAATTGTTGTAATAAATATTATTTATTTCTAGCCATACTGGTGTTCTTGTTTTACACTCAATAAATTAACATCAGACAAAGGATATCCTCTGCATTTTGTTACTGCTCAAGCAATTTTCACTTCAAACCATGTTATTCTTTACTCTTTGCTTTCTTGTCCAATCCTGCACATCAGATGTCTATAATTGCCATCCTCCAAATTGCAAATGCAGCCTGCTTGTTTCTCACATCCAAAACAGGAGACAAGATAACAGTCAACTGAGAAAAGCATAATTGTTCTTCGCTAGAAAAATCCCTGGAGATCCAAACCTAGCCAAGTTTGTAAGCATATCTGTAATTTAAAACATGTTAGTATTTCCATTGCCTTGAAAAGAATACGTTTTAAGTTAAGGCTTCTATAGAAATTCCCATACTTCAAATAAGTATGTATGTCAGAATTTCACTGACCAGCCTCTCAAATAATCCATCTTCTGTTCAGAGGAGTACCTAAAAAACTCCTCATGCCCAGTCCTTGATGAAGAACAAGAATTCAATTGAAACTGAAAAGGGGCAGTTCTGGGAGAGGTTTTCACATTCAGAAAGAGTAGAAGGATAAAAGAGAGAGAAAAAATGACAGACTCAGTCTGCACCATTACTAAAATTAGATAATTTCTTTTGTTCTCCTGAACCTTCTGCTCTATTTGCCAGGATTCGTATTAGCAACAGAAACTGTGAGAATCTGTCCAACCTTATTAGAGGAGCTGGACACAAAGACATTATGAAAGTCCTTTTTAAATGTACATACAAAGAAAAAAGGCAAAGTTTTAGAATTCTGCAAGAGGAGATCAAAACCTACATCAGAAAAAACAGACATCAAACTAACAAAGCTTAATTAACAGTATTGCAGTGTGCTGAGCACCTGCACAGAACAGGACTTTACAGTTTGTGTCTTTCTATATATTGTTTTACAACTTAGGACAGACCTGGACAGGCTTAAACAGAGGCATGCTCAACAGCAACCAGTTCACCCAAAGTGTTCCTTTACCGACTAAGCAAACTATTCAATACTGCCACCCAGAAGAGCTCTGAAGGGCCAGCTCTGCTCCTGGGAAGCATTTTGACGGCTGGCAGCATATCTCTTCTCCATGTGGGAGATGCATCAGGAGACCTAACTGTGTGAGCCGATGCAGGCAGGATGCAGGAACAACCACAAAATCATGGATTAAAGACAAAGCACAAATTTAATCTCCATACCTCATGGATCGGGGAATCTCTGAAGCAGCACCCAGGCAGAGGCATGTAAGCAGGGGATGCAGGTGGCATGAAGTGAGCCTCCCCAGGGCCAGGATTAAGGATATACACAGAAATCTTCCAACCCTGGTTTGGTCCTCGGATTACTACCCATTACTGATATTTCAAGTAGATGGTGATGAGGTAGCTACCAGAAGTCTAAGGGCAATAAAGAGACTTTAGATCCTGGGATGGCTGGTTAAGGGATCAGGAGCACAAGTAGTGTTCTCCTCTATCCCACCAGTTACAGGGATCAACAAGGGGATAAACAGGAGAAGCCAACAGATTAATTCTTGGCTCCAAGACTTTTGCAACTGGCAGAACTTTGGTTTCTTTGATCACGGGTTGATCTACAGGACACAAGGCCTGCTGGCAACAGGTGGGGAAAGTCTAACCAGAAGAGGAAAAAGGATCCTGGGAGGAGAATTAGCAGGACTCATTGAAAGGGCTTTAAACTAGGTTTGAAGGGCGATGGGGATGAAACTGGGATTACTAAAGTGGAGCCTGGGAACAGCATGCCAGTGCTTGTGGGTAAAAGTACTAGTAAAGTCTTGCAGTCTATTGTCTCAGTAGAGTTGGGAGATGGTGATCCATGCAGTAGCAAAGACATGAGGGGTAGTAATAGGCTGTCAACTACAGAAGGGTCTGAGCATGGTCAGGTGGGAAATGGGGCTTGTCCCCCCAAAAAAGTGGCAGGATAGTTAGCCCAGCTGAAGTGCAGCTACACAAAAGCGTGCAGCATGGGCAACAAACAGGTGGAGCTGGAGGCCATTGTACAGCAGGAAAACTATGATATAGTCACCATCACAGAAATGTGGTGGGACCACTCACAGTACTGGAGTGCTGCTATCAATGACTACCAACTTTTCAGAAGAGACAGGCAAGGAAGGAGGGGTGATGGGATGGCCCTCTATGTTAGGGACAGATTTGAATGTCAGGAACATAACAATGTTTGATTGAATTGATAAGAACCAAGGGGAAGGCCAATGAGGCAGACATCATGGTGGTAGTTTGTTACAGATCCCCCAACCAGGATGTAGAGGTATTCTATAAGCAGCTGGTAGAGGTCTCACAATCACTCACGCTTGTTCTCATGAGGGACTTCAACTTCCCAGATGTCTGCTGGAAATAAAGCACAACAGAGAGGGAACAGTCCCAGAGGTTCTTGGAGTGTGTGGAAGACAACTTTCTAACACAGCTGGTGAGAGAGCCAACAAGGGAAAGTGCCCTACTTGACCTCCTGCTTGTTAACAAAAAAAGTCTTGTGAGGGATGTAAAGGCTGGAGGTCGTCTTGGGCAGAGTGATCATGAAATCATAGAGTTTTCATTTATTGGAGAAGCAAGGTGGGGAGCCACCTTGAACTTCTGAAGGGCAGACTTTAGCCTGCTTAGGAACATGGTTGAGAGTGTCCTTCAGGACTGTCTCCCAGTCCTGAAGGGCATAAATGCCCGGAAGGCTGGTCATACTTCATACTCTTAAAAGTTCAGGTTCCATACAAGAAGCTGATGGGGAAGAAGACCAGCCTGGCTAAATAGAGAGCTTTGGCTGGTCTAGAGAAAGGAATATTTTCCCTCTGTAGAGGAGGAGAGGGTTAGAGACCATCTAGCCAAACTAGACACCCATAAGTCTGTGGGCCCTGAAGGGATGCACCCACAAGTGTTGAGGGAACTGACCGATGTTATTGCTGGGCCATTCTCCATCATCTTTGAGTGGTCATGGAGAACAGGAGAGGGGACTGAGGACTGGAGAAAGGCAAATATCACTCCGGTCTACAAAAAGGGCAAGAACTACAGGCCGATGAGTCTCGCTTCTGTCCCTGGGAATGTAATGGAATGCCTTGTTTTAGATGTCATCGCCAAACTTCTTAAAGAACAGGAAATCATTGGAAGTGGTCAACATGGATTTACCAAAGGTAAATCATGCTTGACCAATCTGTTAGTCTTCTATGATGAGATGGATGTCTGGATGAGGGGAGAGCAGCAGATGTCATCTACCTTGACTTCAGCAAGGCTTTTGACACTGTCTCCCATAACATCTTCATGAGGAAACTGAGGAAGTGTGGGCTAGATGAGGGGACAGTGAGGTGGATTGAGAACTGGCTGTGTGACAGGACTCAGAGGGTTGTAATTAATGGAGCAGGGTCAAGTTGGAGGCCTGTAACCAGTGGTGTCCCTCAGGGGTCAATATTTGGTCCAGTCTTGTTCAACGTATTCATCAATGACCTGGATGAGGGGACAGAATGTATCCTCACCAAGTTTGCTGATGATACTAAACTTGGATGGCTTGCTGACACTCCAGAAGGCTGTGTCACAATCTAGCGTGACCTGGACAGGCTGGAGAGCTGGACAGAGACGAACCTAATGAGCTTCAACAAGAGCAAGTATAGGGTCTTGCACCTGGGGAGAAAGAATTCCGGGTGCTGATATAAGTTAGGGGCAAACCTGCTGGAATGCACTCCTGAAGAGAAGGATCTGGGGCTAGATAGTAAACTATCCATGAACTAGCAATGTGCCCTTGTCACCAAGAGGGCCAATGGAATTCTGGGCTGCATAGGGAAGAGTGTGGCCAGTAGGTCAAGGGAGGTCATTCTCCCCCTCTACTTGGCACTAGTGAGGCCACAACTGGAATACTGCATCCAATTCTGGGCTCCTCAGTCCAAGGGAGACAAGGAACTACTGGAGAGAGTCCAGCGTAGGGCAGAAAATATGATTAAGGGAGGAGCACCTCCTTTATGAGGAAAGGCTGAGGGAGCTGGGACTCTTTAGCCTGGAGAAGAGAAGGCTGAGGGGAGATCTGAAGGGTATGGAGCCGGACTCTTTTCAGTGGTTCCCAGTGACAAGACAAGGGGCAATAGGCACAAGCTGAACATAGGACGTTCCATTCGAATATGAGGAAAAACTTCTTTACGGTGAGGGTGACAGAGCACTGGAACAGGCTGCCCATGGAGATTGTGGAGACCCCTTCAAGACCTGCTTGGATGCAGTCCTGAGCAATGTGCTCTAGGCAATCTTGTGTTAGCAGGGGAGTTGGATCTCTAGAGGTCCCTTCCAGCTCTGACAATTCCATGATTCTGGCAGGCAGAGTTTTCCACTGTGCTTTGATTTCTTCAACAGCAGGGCAAGAATCCCATGTTAAACAACAATTAGTGTGGAATACGCGTTTGTCAGCACCCCACCTGGGAGTCACTTGAGCATGTTTACAGTCCTCAACAATCTTCCATTACTTTCCCACATGAATGGTCTGTCATGCTGCAGCAGCAAGTGGTAATTCTGGTGTACACCAAGACACCATAGCCGAACTCCTCAATATTATGAAAATTTCATGTGAGAATTTTCACATTGAGATCTTCCATTGCTGGTCTGCTTTTCTGAAGACATAATTAGAAGCAACAGGTAGGGATGACTTAAACTATTAAGTCAGGAACACAAGGGAAACTTGGGTGATATCATCAGGCTCCCTCTCTAGTCTGATTTTACTAGAGTAGCAGATAATGGTTCTTTCCTAGTTTTGTCTATAACCTCATGGTTAGGACATCTTTTACAGAGTGGCACAGTGAGTTGGACTCTTTCAGGCTATGAAGATCCTTGGCCTCCTTCCCCTTGGGGCATTCAGTCACTAGCCTACTTCACAAAAGGCAGTTCCTAGCATCATACTGCAGCCTTTTTTGTCCTTCTTAAGCAGGTACTTGCCCTGCCAGTGGCATCACAGCTTTGAGTGGATGGAAGGACTTTGTGCACAACCACAAATCAAATGCAGGAAGACAGCTGCTCAGACCTGCTCCTGGAGTGGTGTTTCCTAGTGGGCAATGTTGGCAGCTCTCCAATTAGTGAACACTGAACTGTTCTCCAGAAACACCTACTTTGTTATGTTCCTGACCTTGCACAAAGACAAAATGTCTCACTTAGATCTCTGAATTAATTTTTTGGGCCAAGAATATATTTTTAAGCCATTGCAAAGTTGGATGCCTGATGGCAAAGATCTGAGCATAGTCTTTAACAACTAGTGTGTGTGAATATGGCCATTCTTAGTTGGGTGAAGTGCTCAAGGACATAGGATACTCTGCCTTGCATGTACATAATACAAACTTTAATATTGCTATGGCAGCTACAAATTGTCCATAAGCTCTAGAAGTAAAAGGTTGTGTACTGTTTGAGCGGAGTGTCTTGCACACAATCTTTCTCCATTTATAACCACAGCATCTGTATGGCCACAGACTGTGGTATAAACGACAACTGTGAAGTCTGCATGGCCACAGGTCTGTTACACCCTGTCAAAATAAAGATGCAGAATATTCCATATTCAATCTTGGGTTGTCACTAATGATTCTAGTAGTACATAAATTTGTGATTTGTAATTCTTTCTCTGTCCCTTTCTCCTCCAATCAGTGATAGACTCTCAAAACATAGCAATTGAAAGAGACTCCCAAGGCAAGTGAGCCTTTCCCAAAATATAAAATATTTAACTAGATTGCTTCCATAATCGAGAGGTTTTCAGCATTAATTGCAAAGAGGGGGAAAAAAAGGAAAACTTTGTTTTGTTAAAGAACAAAAAGAACTCAGCTCACAGCTCTTGATTTTAAGAATATCCTACACAAACTAAAAGGAAGCATGAACTCTGACTGTCAGCAATATTGGAAGAACACAGTTCTCATAAAATACAAATGCACTAAACTGGTAAGAAACACTTTTATATTGCACTTTAATGTCGTAATCAGTATCTAGGTGTCAACTCTGAAATTACTTGAAATATATGCTTAGCTGCCATACGGGAAGGGTAGCTGAATGGGAGTTGATACTTCCGTTGATAAAAATCATGATATGGATGACTGTTACCCTTGAACTCTTAATGGTAACTCAGAACTGCCATCAAAAGCCTTTGCCTTCAGGAAAACCAGCATCTTTCACATGTAAGAATGGGGTACTTTTTGTTGTTTGTTTGAAAGGAATAAAGTCATCCAGACAGAAACAAGCTCCCTAGCTTGTCATGTTTTTCTGCCCACCTAAGGCCATAGTGTCGAAAGGCATTGCTTCAAAGGGGGCCACAGAGATGTAGTCATGGATAACATACATCCAGCACATGCAGCTTTCCACAAAACTACGCAGATAAACGCAAGATGGGTCTGCTATGGGATGTGGAACTAGAAGACTGAATAAAACAAGGAGGCAGATTTCACTCTGGTATCTTCTGCTTGGAAATGACAGGTTACAGAACACAAAACACCAATAGTTTGGGCATCAAGAAAAAGAGAATAAATAACTTCCATGATCTGATTTGACAATTTTTTGTTACCTAGCACTAATTATCTTTAAAATAATATTTTCCTATAAGGTCTGTCTTCCTCAATAATCAGTAAATGCAACAAAGCATGTTTCTCCTACTCTTATCAGTGTATGAAGATGCATTCCAAAACAAAAATCACTTTTTGCGTTCATCTTTAAAGTGGAGAAAGGTAAGAAAAATATTCTAAATTTTTCTAATAAAAATAATTCTAAACAAAGTAAACCTGAAAAAACTAGAAATAGGCAAAATGATTATTTAGGGAGTTGGGACTAATAGCCCTTTCACAAACTAAAAAGAAGCAAGCCAAAAACCAAGTCCCAGGTATGAGAAAGGGATTTAAAATTTTGCTTCAGCTACTTTGTACCTGTTGGTCAGAATATACACCCTGAAAGGCACCTAGAGATAACAGAGTTTCACGGACTGGCCTTTCCTGATAAATCACCAATATCTTTGTACCTTTTGGTCAGAATATACATCCTGAAAGGTGCCTTGAGATAGTAGAGCCTCACAGGCTGTCCTTTTCTGATAATACCCTTGTGCTATCGAATTCTATGTTTGGTCAGCAGAATGTTATCTGGGCAAAAGAAACAAAGGGGAAAAGCAACTTTCAAAAACGAGAACTTAAAGAATAAAGGAGTATCACCAAAACCAAAAACAACCAGGATGGGACACAACATTGTCAAAGAGGGGCTGTCCACATCTAGAGGACACTGATGAAGTAAACGACCACCAGAAAGCTTGTAATTACTAACAATGGACAGTAGAAGGGGTTAAAAGACCAGGGGACAGCTTGTAGTCTAATCAACTAATCAAAGGCGTGACTTCTTGGAATGGGGGTGTTAAGGCCTTACAAAGTAAAAAGGTGTAAATTCAATTTCTAATGGGTTAAGCAGTCAGGAAGGATGTGAGCTCTAACTTCTCAACCAATGAGAAGGGAGTCAGGGACAGATGCGGCTGGGGTAAAATGTATAAAAACCTAAAAATTAAAAGAGAATACATGCATCTAGCCTGGAGAGGCACCTGATTCAGCACTGTTTTGTAAAATTTTAATAAACCCCTGTTATACTTTGTTTTTTAACCTTTGCTTCGATGGCTTTGTCCTCTCTTAAATTCTACATGTCTCACACAAGTCTGCAAGTAGTTAATGTATACCATAAAATTAGGCAGATGAGGAGTTTTATCAGTTTCAGTGGGATAATTCACATGCCTGCAGTTACACATTGTGCGATAATCCGCCAAAGGCTGTTGGCAGAATTTCCCTAGAACAGTTTACTCTGTTAGCAGATTTTATCTGACCAAGAAAATTCTTAGAACTCTTGAGAGAAATAAATTAGTACACTCCCAACTCCAGTAAGTATCCTGGAGTTTGCACTGACTGAAATTGTCAGTTATGCTATTGAGCAAGGGAGGAATCATAGGAAATGAGGACAGGCAAAAAGCCTTCTGTGAGGCTTTTGAAGCACAAGCAGCTAGGTTTGCAAAAAATTAAATCTAATGGCTGCTTCCTGCCCCTGCAACTGCTATTTCAGATTTGCGTATTCCAGATCAGAATCATCATCTTGTGGGAGACTCACTCAGGGGTTTTGCTTCAGTCATTTTTGTAGGTTTCCGACATCTGGAGATGCATGGGCAGGGTTGGTTGCTGGGAGAGGCATGAGCAGGAACAGGTAAGTTAGGACAACTCCTTAAAATGAGTCGACCCTGTGATAGGCTAACCGGTGGAGAAAGAATGTGAACTCTAAAGTACCAAACCAAAGGGAAAAGGGACAGGAAGGCATAAATACCTGAAGTTTTATAACTGGGTGTGCCTCTTGTGCAGGGGGGAAAGGGTAGGGGCAGTGGCAGCACTTTGTTTTTATAAAGTTTATAAAGTCTTTGCTTGGAAAACTTTGTCCTCTTCATATTCTATTGGTAAGCAATAGTTTCTCTTTACAAAATTGTAACTGAATTGGTGAACTGGTACAGGATGAAACTGTGAACAAAGAGTAAATACCTGCTATAGACCTTGAGTGAATTGTACAGAGATGCTATTTACCTTGGAATATCCGAGAGACATGCAAATACTTAATTTTGATAGGATTGCCACAGAGACATTTGAAGGACAGAGCACCCTGAGAAAAACACAGTTTGTTTGAGGTACTTGTGTCTCCCAGCAGGATGGACTTTAGTATTATTTGTACCCTACAAGAAAGTTCTGATGCTTCCGAGAAGAAGCATCGTTCTGGCATTAAATTCATTAAGGTCATTCTTTTAGCCTATCTAAAATTCTCAGTGTGTGCCTTTGTGTTAAATTTCATTAGAGATTCAGATCAGAAGGGTTATAACTGTTTGTGAGAATTTATATGGTGATTGTTATAACACAGATGTTAAGGTAGACATAATGCACACCCTGGTGTTCTAGTGAACATCATTTTAGTATTATTAGATATGTTTTTCATGTATTATAAGTGAGCATACATTTTAGTATTATTAGGTATAAATTATATTAAGCATGCTTGCTGTATTAAATACTGTCAATGTCTAATGGCTACAATATGAAGCAGTAAGTAGTATTGCAGTATTTGGATTTACATTTCAATTTGCCAGTGAATACTCATGTTTATTTAATCTAAAAGGAAATCGACTGCATTTTGCTGTCTGAGACTAGAATCAGCGTTCTCACCTCCAATTAGTTAAATATAGACCATTAACATTCAAGATTAAGGAAATTTATTTTTAAGAGTATTTTAGTATCATGTCATAATGCTGTGGATTTGAGTATTTGTGCTAAGTGTTTTAATATAATACTAGAATGTCTTGTATTGAATGTTAAATGTTGTCATAATTAAAGAAACAGACTAATTCTTTTGGGTTTGCAGTTTTATTAGTGTGGTAAGATTACAGAAACAACTGAAAAAAAAAAAAGTGATGAAAAAACCACCTCTGACACTTCCACGCCAGCTCTGAGAGGCAGAAACTTGAAGAAATCAAAGCCAGGCGAGGCCTCCACCAGCTGAAGACGGACTGCTCTAGAGAAGCGCAGCTGCTGCCGGGGCCGGAGACAGAGGGGCCGGGGAGCGCCAGGCTGACAACAGCAGCTGCAAACGCCTGCCTTGCCACAGCGCGTCCGTGGACCGGGAGATCTCCCTCACCCTTCTCTCTTCTCCTTCGCTTCAGGAAGGTGCTGGCAGGCCACTCCTAGAGAGGCAGACGCCTCACACCTCGTTTTACCACAGAAGAACGATGGTTAGGCGCGGGAAGCCCAGCTGCAGAACCCTGTGCCGCTGAGGGGAGCGCGGGCGAGCAAGGTGCCGGGGGTCGCCGGGAGCGTGGCAGCCCCCGCAGCCCCCCCCAGGAACGGGGAGGGGAACTGAAACAGGGAGGGAGAGAGGGAGGGGAAAGGGAGCTGCAGCAGCAGCAGGGGG
>VZRU01020546.1:167896-306683 GCA_013398155.1 Pedionomus torquatus | reverse complement strand
GCCTCCACCCAAGGTCTGCTGGTGCGGCGACGCTGGCACCTTGGCGCTGACTGTGCCAGCCAAGTGCGGCCGGTTGGTCACGGGCAGCATCAGCATGGCAGCCGCTGGCAATGCTGGGAGGGAGCGGGCGCGTAGAGGGGTGGGCGCCCTCCTGGCCTGCCAAGAATGGGAGGCGTGTGTGTGGGAAGAGTGAGACCAACCGAGTGTCCGGCGCTTGGGAGAGCAGGAGGCAGCTGGAGAGGGAAAGGGCGACCCAGCGTGAAGAGGGGTGAGGTGAGCTTGGGAAGGAGAAGGATGCCAGCCCAGGGGGTGCCCGCCCAGGGAAGAGGCCGAGATGCCTGTGGAGGAGGTGGTACAGAGCCCAGAAGGTGGGAAGAGGGAGCTAGAGGAGCCAGGAGGTGCTGGCTTCTTCCTGTGGGAATGAGGAAGGTGGGGAAGTCCTCAGAGGCAGCTGTAGCTTGGCTGCAGCTACAGCCACTGACCTGGGGGTAAAGGGCAGCTGGACAAATAGAGCCCAGAGGTCTGTTTACCAGGGATTTGCGCTAATCCCTGAAATAGAGGAAAAAGATGGCTTGCGCCCAAAGAGCCCCCTTAAGAGGGAGAAAGGAGAAGTAGGACCACGGAGTTCCTGATGCACAGTAGTGTTGTTTCTAAAGTGGCTAGGGCCTGTTACTCTTCTCCTCGTGTATTTTTAACCACAAAAAAAGAGTCTCTTGGATTTACATTTGAACTCTTCTCCTTAAACAGTCTGCACTGAACTAAATAGGAATTTGGCATGGACAAATAGTACATCAGATAAATCATTGAGTGTACATGAAGACTGTTTGCCTTTAAGTGCATTTCTTGAAGGCTAGTGGTTCCTAAACTCATGACCACCACTTGTCTTACCACTGTCTCTCATTTGGCTGAAAACGTTCCCAGCCAAGACTTGAGTTATGTCAATGCGGGGGGTCTCTGGTACAGCGTGGGCCCCGGAACTCATGTTGATGAGTAAAGTAAGGATGGCACCCTTAGGATATCAACAGACTGGTGATACAGCATTCTTGCTTTGTAGTTTTAGAAAAAAAAGTCCTGCTTTGCAATCACGAACTTGTTCCATGGGCAACCGGGCTGGCAGAACTGTAGCAACACAGATATACTGTAACAGCTGTGCCATTTTTATTACTCTGCTTTAATACATAGATGATTCTGAAATAAAAGTGATAAAGCAGAATAAAAGTATCAGAATAAAGTCACTTCTCTTGCCAAGCAGATTGCTTACAGAGGAATAGGAGAATGGTATTGGCAAAAGGATACAGCTGACGGTCTGTATGTCTCGTTCCCTGTGTAGGCAGGTGCTCATACTTCTCAAGCAGATTGCATGCTTCTGCCCTGCATCTCCCTTACTGGAGTGGAAATGGGAGCTCAGTGGAAAGAAGTGACTGTGGGGCAGGTACCCTCTTAAAAAACAAACAGTCAGTGAAAATTTCTTTTGAGCAGTTGTGGCCTGGCCCTCTCAGTTCCTGTCTTACTGAAGGAGAGAGGAAGTGAGGAATATAAATCTATATGATCAAAGCTATTAGTAAATAAATTTCTTCCCCCTTCAAGTGCTGCCTGCATAAATACCCATTCCTATGTATACCTGTGCTAGTTCTCGGAGGAGGTGAGTTGGAGGTGTATTAATTAAATAGAGATTGAGTTCCCAAAATGGGATTTAGATCAAGTTGCCAAACTTTCCCAGAAATTCTGTGGAATGTACTGTTGACCTTGTATAATATAAAGTGCTCAAAACTTCAGCAACCTCTGTAGCAATAGAGTGATATAAAGATGTATAAGCAAGACTTGAAGAAGGTTGAACGTTCTTTAAAACCTCTGAATAGAAATTGCTGATTCTTGGGGTCTTGAGCAAGAAGACACGATTTAATCTTAGGTTCCTTTCCACGCTTTAAAAGTACATGACAACTTCTTTAATAAAGTATTCTTTTCAAGCTGGTAGATGCAGGATTTTATTTATAAACATTTTTAGTAATGCAAAGTTAAGGTCAGTATTAGTATGTGCCAGTTGTGACTATCACCTTCAGGTGACTTCCAGCCTCTGATAAACAGAGATAAGAGAATACCTACGAAGTAAAAACATAGGAAACGTAGTAAAAATGTCAGAAACATAGGAAATGTGGTTAATAAAAACATCAGTTTTTTTAAGGCAACATGATTCTGTCATATGAAGCTCATTACTAGAAATGATTAAATATGGTAATGCCGTAAGTGAGCTGAATACTGTAATTTGTTCAGAGTATGTAGGATGTAGATGGAAATCTTTGGGTTATGATGCAATTATGTGTGAAAGGGTTAGAAACGTTTAAAAAAGGAAGTTATTGCTACTACAGTGTTTGAGTGTAGCTAGGTTTTCTTCTAGTTTTGCCTAGGAGATAGGCAGACTGTGCTTATTAATGCCGTTACCTTTATTGTCTATATCATAATATGTCCTGGTACCTGTATGGTGTGAATTGAGTCAGAATACCCTCCAGGGAGTGTAAGGCTGATTGTGGAATGCACTTGAACTTAGTATTTCTCAGTTTACCTTGTGTTTGTTCTCAGCCAACCATACATATTTTGCAAGGGAATTTGGTTGCGTCAAGAAACAGCTCTAGGGTTTAAAGTTACTGAATTCCTCAGTAGCTTGAACAGAAGAGAAAATGCATAGCAGCTAGTGTCAGTTTTGGGAAATTCAGTTATCATGAGCTTGAAGGTAGGAGCAGAAGCTGGGTGGGGTGATCTCATGGCATCAGGTTTGATGGAAGCAGAGACTGGGAGTTATTCCTGAATTCCCAACAGATGCTGTCTGATGGAACACCTTTACATATTCTCGTGATTCATGGAAGAAGTTTGCATGCAGTCCCCTCACTTTTGCAGCTAAGCCTGTGCAGTATGAGATGTGTCTTCCCAGCACTGATAGCAGGGCTAGGTTCCTTCCTTCCAACAGTGGTGGCACATACATGGCATGCCATGAGGAGGAATGTTGCAGCATTGCAGCAGGCTGGGAGACAAACCAACACCTGCCTTGGTCTGTGTCTGAGAAATTACTGTATTTAAGATACCAGTACAGCAAGACCATTGCTCTGTCAGGGATGCGTCTGTAGGTGAAGCAGGCGGTCTTCAGCCATCAGAGTGGCTCTGTGTTCATTTTAGCTGGAATTCATGTGGAACTTACCAAACATACTTTTTGTCTTGCAATTTATTAAGAGAAAAAAGCTTTTTTTTCCAGAACCACTTCATTATCAAGTGAAATGAGGATTGAATCTCTTTGTATCTCATCACTATTACACTTTTCACTGAATCCATTGTACTATTATACCTGTTATTTCAAGCACTTTCCCGAAACTGTGGGATGTGTTGTGAAGCCAAGGATTCTACTTTATTTCTTAGTTTTAGGTAGTCCTGTGAGGAACAGGAAGCTGGACTTGATGATCCTTATGAGTCCCTTCCAACTTGAGATATTCTATGATTTTGTGTTCTTTTTGGGATCACTCTGGTCATAGACCAGTGAGAAATCCTCAGTCATGGAATCTCTACTGTAGATACTCAAAATTAGAATTCCATTTCCAGATTCAATTCTGACAGAAAGCCTTTAATTTTGAATGTTGTATGTTTAATTTAGAAAAGAAAGTAGCAAAATCTTCCTAAACTAGTCAGGTAGTTTATTTAAATTACTTTGAAACTAGACTGAGAGTCCAAGCTTTGAGGCTTCTGCCACATCTGTGGCTCCTGAAACTTAGTGTCCCTTCTCCTTGTTTTCTGTTAGCTAGATGGACTAAGACCCAGGAATCTGGAAATTGGAATGAGGACTTGGGCAGGAATCTCAAGGTTTGGCAGTCTGAGCTCCTGTGCTTCTGGCTTTTGTTGGGTGAAAGCCCAACTGTCCTGAGAGTCCCATTAGAAGTGGAGAGTTTTTTCTGGCTCTCTGCTGCATCACTGGGGTGAGGGTTCCTGTGGCTTCAAGGCAGAGAACTGGAACATCAGGAAACTCTGACTCCGGGACTGTCTTCATGGCAGGAGTTCCCCACAGCTGTGAACTCTGCTAGTCCATTTGCTGTAGCAGCTCCTTTGGTAATGAAAAATGAAAACTGCTGGAAAGCAGTTAAAGCGTCTTGTGGCAGTGAGAAGTTTATAAAACCATTATATTTTTGCTTATGTTTCTGTTTGTGATGTAACAGAATTTTTCAGTTTGGTCAGAACATTTCTGGTTGATGCTATCCGCCATATACTATAGCCCACATCATTTCATGGGATTGAGAATAACATGCTGCTTGTCTTTGCATACCACAAATACGAGGTGTGAAAGCTGGTATAACATGAATGAACAGGACTTGTTAGGATATTTTTTATGGGAAAATAGGTGCCCAGACAGTCACAGACAGGTTTTTAGGGTATGTCTTTACCACAGAGTTCCCCATGGCTCTTAGAAATCCTCTAAACCAGCTGAAGCAACCTGGACCATTTGGGACCGTAAACTAATGTGTCTACTCTCTAAACATGACTTCAAACGACCCTGAGTCCTGTCTGGGTACAAAAGCGGTATTGGGCTGATGTTAACTCCACTTGATTGGCCCGTCAGGGAATATGAACTACAGATTATTTTAGTACATCACGTCAGCTGCTAACACAAACCTCCAATTACATGTGTTCAGTTTTGCAACATAGGCTGGGCTTAACTAGAAGGCAGATAAGTCAAACCATTTTTTTTTGTTGTGAGGGAATGAAGACTCAGGAGGCCCTATTGCCTGTGGTCTGCATGCTTTCACTACCTGCTGTAATTCACCTCAACAGCGTGTCTCTATTTATGTGCGTTACAAGGAGACAAAGGAAGCTGCTGTGGGAAAATCTTTCTTTCTTACCAGGGACTGTAGCAATCCCACGGCCTGCTGCAGTTTACCAGCCACATGTACGCTATCCCTTGCTCCAGTGTGTGAAGTATCCTTAACTTGCTGTATGAACAATTTGTAAAAGATGCCATTGGGGAAACTCTGAAATGCTTGTAATAGTTATCAAAGGAATCCAGGTCTTTCACAGTAAGTAATATGGTGCATTCCAGAACTAAATAGTGGGGCTAAATATTTGTGCCTAGTATTCTTGGTGGCCTGCTAAGTGTAGAGGTGGAAATTGTAGCCTGGTAGTGTTAAAACTAAGCAGTCCTGAAGCTCTGCTCTGATCTGTTCAGAGACTGGGATGTCACCTAGTATTTCACCGATTTTTCTCTGTGTTCATGCAGTGCATGTGCATTTCACTCTGTTCCAGAAATCAGTGTGAGTCAACTCATATTTGATATGGGGACTTTGGGAAATTCTTCACAGCAGCTTTTGTATAATATTTGCTAAGGCACCATAGAGCATATATGCCATGTGTGGCTTTTGAGGCTACTTTCCAAACAGTAGAAAAAACTTTTCTCCCACAGGTGGAAAATAATGATGGAGTCAGTAACCATTGTCACATATTTTCCTAGAACAGCATGTGTCTAATTCATCTATGTAATGTGGCTTTCAGAAGGCTGTATCGTAGTCAGTACCAGAATTTATCTTTCAGAAAGACTGGAGTTCATCTCAAAGATATGCACTGCTTGACACATCATTCTCAGAACTACCAAGTGGCCTGGCATATGGAGGGAAGTACCAGTGTACCTAGCACTCATTCTCAGATACGTGCTAACAGCATGCTCAGAGTCAGTCATTTTGGCCTGTATTAAATGACTCCAGAATGGTGCCGAAAGCCACCTCGCGTTTCTGCCATCACATAGGTCTTTGAGGCTCGTGCACTTCTAGGCTGTCTTCTCTGTGCCAGTGTGATGCCTACACAGTGCATCTTTTCGAAGTGCCTGTTTAGCCTGCACTGACCTGCAGCTACAAATTCTATCCTTAGTAATTTTTTCTGTCTTGCTTCCCTGAAGGGGCATAGGGAGCATTGCGTTAGCAGCCTAAATCCTGACCGAATGAGATCAGTCTGGAGAGGATTAAAGCTGTAGCCTGAGTCTCAGTCATGCAAAGAAAAAGTTGGAAGCAGCAGGTGATTTTGTAAATAGCTAGTTTTTACAGAGACTGTTTTTTGGGAACCCACCATTGAAGTGACTGAGTTTGGCCTGCTCGCCCTCCCTCACACTCCTGTGATGCACAGCAAATTTCAAGCACGTGGCTCTTCGATTATTTACAATAGCCCACCTTTAACTAAAAAGCAGTGCTCAATTTCACTATAATTAAAGTGGAATGTAGGCACTGGTTTGGCTAAGGGTTTAGGATGTGGTTATAAAGCTTCTCCATACAGAGCAGTATCAGACCATCAGGTTTTGGGACTCCCTGGTTCTGCAGGCTGATACTGTTTTGCCAGGAATGTGGTCTTCAGAGACAGATTGGACCATGCACATTCTTCTAAACCCTGAGGTGAAGAGCCCATTAACTTCAGTGAGAAATAAATCAAAGTAGGTGGTAGGTTCACATGCAGGTGACAATGTGTGAATCATTTCTTTGGTTTGACTGTAAGATGTATGAACAAAGAAGATCCTTGGATAAAGCTGTAAACTGATGTGGATGCCAGATGAACTTTGACTGAACTTAAGGCCAAACCATATTTTAAAAAATAAATAAATAACTCAGGATAAGGAGACACAATAGCGGATGCTGGAACCATCTGTTCCTGGACAGCTCTAATAAAAAACTTCTTCTAGTCTATTGTGTGCTTCCCTGTTAGGTAGTAGTATTCTCTGTATGAATGTGGTCTGCCTGTGGTGAGATACATTGTTCAAACTACGTTATTGTTCAAATAACCACACTGATCTCCAGGTGAGTTTTCCTCAATCCCAGAACTTTTATATGCAGCCTAGTTTCTACCGTACTTGAAATCCTGTGTATAATCAAGTGATTGAGTTAAGCACCCTATCCTAACCTTAAGGCATGTATTACTGTCACTATCAAATGAACTTTAAGGATGAGCTGCACTGCTGCACATAATTTGTTACAGATGTGAGGGAATCCCTAATTTCCCAAGGAATGGTCACTGCAGAGTAGATGTTGTTTGAATGAGGTAAACAGACTGCACTTAACCCTTACTGCAGAGGTTCAGTTCTGATTCTGGCAAAAACATGATTTAAAGTGGTCATGATTTCGACATTTTAACCTTTCCTACTTCACCTGTAATTTAAAAAAGAGTTGGGCCTAAATGGTTATTTAGAAGAATAATCATAACATTCCAGGGGTGTTACAAAGTTACACGCTAATTTTTGTGTCTCGGATTAGTAGGTATAGGTCACTACTGAGATATGATATAGCAACCAATGTATTAAGTGTTGAGTTCTATAAAGGCCGATATTCAGGACCAATTTTTCAGATCCATCCACTGGAATAATGATATTCAGTGACTTTTAATACGGAAATACAAATCAGTCAAGTATGGGTGGGAATCAACTGAGTTTCTTCTGCTGTTCAATATTTTTGGAAACTGAAGGATCAGTTGGTTGTTCCAGGGGGAATTGTTCCAGCAGTCATTTTTTCTAATATAAGGTCTGAGATGCTAGCACTGTACTTTCAGTGGAACTGTTCATTACAAACTTATCTGAAAATATGTAATAGAGGAAAGCCCTGAAGACATTAGAATCTTGTTTCTCTGGCAGCTTGTAGGAGCAGAGGGACTGCATGGGTTGTTCTCTCTGGACCGGTGTTTTTTTCATATAACCTCACACTGAACGTTCTGTTCTTCTGGGAGGCTTGTGTATCGCTCCACCAAGCATGGCTTTCCAAAGGGTTTGAACTTTAACATCAAGGGCACTTGTATGTCTCAGGAGTAGGTAATCTGTACAGACAAAACTTCGGGAAGCACTTCTAAGTGACAGCTGTATGTTCCCTGAGTGTGCTGTTGTACCAAGAAATCAATGAACTAGTCTGGAAGTCTGCAGAATTAAATGGTTTTGACAGAGCTGAAGGGACAGGTAATAGTTCTAAAGTTTCCAGTATTTTTGGCTAGGAGACAGAACTTTTAAAAGTTTTAGTAATGATTTTCAACATGATGTTAAAAATGTAATTTTAAGCAGATAGCAGTAATTCTGAATTATTTATCTTTCTGGTTTCCTGCAAGGAGGAAGTCGTATAGGACACAAATAGGACACTTGTAGAAATGAACTTGATCGGGAAAGAGTCCTGTGCTTCTCTTCATTCTTACTGATCTTTAATTTAGAGAGTTATCAAATAGGATTCCACACTGTATCTTGAGATCCACCCACCTACAGCAGTTAGGATGAAATGAAGTTCTGAAAAGATGTAACATTTAAATGAGTTAATTTCAATTTTTTACATCCTTTCTCAAAGTAGGCAGCAATTCACCCCTTGATAGGTAGAACCAAGTAAAAATCCTTTTATTTGAAGAAAGTGAAAAATTATGAATAAAAGGAAAATTAGTCTAGCACTGAAAAATAGGGAAAAAAAAGAGTAACAATTAATGATAAAACAGAGAAGAAAAAGTAAATAATGAAACCAAGATTCTTTCAGATATTCTCTGTTGTGGCTTGATCTAGATCCCGTTGAAAAGGTTCCCCTAAATTTATCAGTTCTCTCTTGATCATCCTCTTACTAGGTACATCCTTCTACTGTGGGGCAGAACTTAAGCATTACACCTTGTTAATTAATTTCTTATGAGTTCACAGTTGTTAGCTAGCCACATATACAATATTTGTTTACTTACATACTTATGTTTCTTTTTATAATTGTTATTAATATTACAGTAATATGAAATATTTTCAGTCATACATGGATGGGACAGTAAAATTGGTTCATGTACCATTTGACTTTTGAGCAATCGAGGAAGCCATGGTTTCTGGACAGAATGTATTCTGATTCTTATTTGAGAAAAACATTTATTAAGTCTTTCCCAGAGTGAGATGTCCATTTCATTGAACTTGCTTGTACAATGCACACAATACTTACATGCTTGTTTGAGGAAGATTGTGAAAATGCCAAGCACTTCCGAAGTGCTAAGTGCTGTTTATAATAGGAAATTTTTTTTGCATTCCCAAACTGCATAAGATCTTTGCAGTAAATTATTTAACCAGGCTGTACTGGAGCTTTCTGTGGTGTTTAAATGAGAATAATGTTTCATTGCTTCATTTGGCATGTAAGATAAAGTCATTGTGTGTGGCAATCCATAAACTAGAAAGAATTGTAGCACTGCAGTTTATATTATTAAATAATTGTATATGATAAATGTGCATTTTTCATTCGTATCAAATGCTCTGAATAATTGTTTTACCATAAAACAACATAAATTGAGAGACCTTATGCTTTGCCCTATAGATTTAATGCTTTATGAGTCTTCATATTCATAAACATTGTGGAATATTTATTATTAACCTGATGGAAAAGAACTGAGGTTCTGATGGATCAATATGTGTCAGAAGCGCATGAACACTTAAGTATTCCTGTTCAACTGAGTGATAAAAATTCTTCCCTTTTCACAGCTATAGTTTTACATTTTAAAAGCATGTAAAATACTCTGGAGTTACAATTTCTTGAATTTGCTTTGCTAGTGGAAATACAGCTTTGCTAAGAGGTGGTTGATACTATGATTTTGTTTACATAGCTTTAGAAAGGAGACAATTGGAAATGATGATATCACTGTTTTACAGGTAGCCAACACCCTTGGCCGCGTGAATTTTGGCTGAGATGATGAGGAGTGCTGCAACCCAAGTATGATTCCACCGCCAACTCCATCTATGTTTCATACTGAGAATGGGTAATTAGTTTTCACTAAAAAACTTTAGTTGACACTGAAAAATATGGGTATTGATACAGAACACTATTTGCAGGACCTATATTGAATTTCTGGTGCAACGTGCATCAAAATTAATTTTATTTTCATGTGGTGCCATGGGTAAAAAACAGTGTCTGGATCACCCGGCTTTTGGAAATTCACTGGCGGTGATGACACTGGAATGAGACACATAATGGAATAAAAAGTTGAATACATTATTTTAAGAACCTTTATTATCTATCTTAGTAGTTTTAATATATCTCTAGTCTTTTGTTTTAAGCCCCTTGGAAGTAATTTTCCACGTATATTTTATATGTATTTATATGTTGTCCTGCACAGAGGCAATCTACGTTTCATTTTTTCATCTAATTTATATTACAGTAGTCTATAGAGTAATATTAGAGTAAACTATTAAAAAATTATGGAAGTATAGAGATTGGGGATGGAATGTTTATTAGAGTAGTGTTGTATATGGAGAAAATGCATGCCTCTTTCTATTATTACATTAAATATCTGTCTGTAGTAATTGAGACTTGTTGAACTCTGGTGTGAACTGTGAGCTGTAGGTAGTATTCAGAATGGTGATTTCCTGATTTTGTCTTATGAAAAATTAAAGTAAATGAGTAAGGATTGCATGTTATGAAAAAAAAAAAAAGGAAGCCATTTACATTCTGGTTGTCTAGGTCTTAATGTAAATTTTAAATTTGAGAAAGGGGAACATAGCCCATTACTTCTTTAAGAGATTGAAAATTTCTAAGTTGCAGAAAAATTGAAAAATTCTAAGCTTTTGAAGTGTCCATGCTCTTAACAATTAAAGAAGTAAAAATAGCTGAGCTTCATTAAAACCAGTAGCACATTTGCTAAAACCTGTAGCAGAGGCAGATTTTTGTCCTTGATGTCTGTGATTTGGAAATTGTGTAATAGGACTTTCTGTGATCCTTTTCTGGCCACATTCAAGACCCACTTGTAAAAAGAGGATGCTCATCAGCTGTTTGAAACTGTCATGTCTCTTGTTGATTTCAGTTATGATAATTTCTACTACCTAAGAATCTACCCTAAGGTCTTCTTGAAAAGGCCCATCTTTTTGAAAGGCAAAAAACCATACCCATGAAAGAGCAACAAAATGCCTTGTGTTCATGCATTATCACTTTAGAATATTAAAGTGCTGTGTCACTTTAGTAGCAAAAGAAAGGAAGGTGGCCTGCCAACTAAAGCAGGAGGCAGTTTCGACCATCTTAGATGGCCTTATGATGTCCTCTTTTTAACCAGCTTCTCTGGTAATGAATTACTATCTTCTCCTCATTACTTTAAATTCCAAATATAGAAATGTTGTTACTTCTAGTAAGGCAGAGTGAACCAGAAAAATAGAGCATAATTTTCAGATTATACTTGTAGCACTGGGAATTTTAAAAAAGCAAAAAGAAACCTAGTGCTGTTTCACCTGCAAACTTAAGAGCTTTGGTACACAAGCAGTCTCTGAGAGATCATTTCTGTGATGCCACTGCAGAGGCAGCTGCCTCAAGAAGTGCTGTGGAAATACCTAAGATTTTGACTGTGTTCCTGGCTGTAACTGTAGGGAGAGCTCACCAAAACCAAGGAACTCTGAAGTGATATTTATGCAGTTTGCTGTCCTGGAAGTTTCACATTCCATATGTCCTGCAGGAAAAGAATATCTTTTTGCTGGTTTTGTGGTGGTGGTGTTTACCCTCCTCCACGCCCCCTCCCCAGAACCAAGTGTTATTCAGTGAAATTCACCTTGCAGAACAGGAGGACTTTTTAAGGCTCCCAGTCTGCTGCACAAACATGTGCTGCGTATGTTGTTTTGCTTAGTAGTTCAAGTATCCTAGCAAGTCCTACTTAATAATCTATCTAATAAGGCTTGATTGTGCTTCACTATGTTTAAATTTTTGGGGGAACTGTTTAGATAATGAAAGTGCTCCAGTGCCCGCATTTGTGTAAAACTCCAAAATTAGAAAACACAGCCTTTAGTGTCTCAGGGGCTCACATGAGTGAAAGACTGAAAGGAATTGCACGTTGCAGTATTTTACTCAGTATTCCAACAGTAGTGTACACAATACATTGCGTAAATAATAAGTGTTTATACTTAATTTTCTGTGTTACATTTTGTTGGTGAGAGTGTGAAGTGGAATGGTCAGAAAGCAGTTTCATAGCTCTTTGCAGTAACAGAACCCACAGAAGGAAAAGGACATGTGTAGATCGATTTTATCTGGGCAATAAGGCATTGTGCCCTGTAAGTTCTGATAGATTCTTCTGATTTTTCCAGCTTTAAACAGTGCTATCAAATTCTAGGTGGTGCTATTTCTCTTTGACAGTATGTTTCCATTAAATAATGTATATTGACACAGACTCACAGTATCTCACAGAGTGGCAGCATCTGGAAAAACAATTTGCATTAAAACTTAAGAACTGATCCTGGATAAAGTGTTGTTGTTATTTTGCAGTAACTTTCTCCTATCTATTTGCTCATGCTTATGCAGTACAAATAAGCATGAGCAAACTTCCATTGTGTACTTGGCCTGAGTCTTAATATCTCAAAGCTATTGCTTAAAGGAAAAAATATTTCAAGCTACAGACCATAGCTGCTGTGACAAATAAGGTATTCCAAATGAGGTTACAGGAACCTTGTTAAACTTAACATACTTCAGACCTTCAAAATCCCATTCTTCTGGACACATTCTTTTACCTCACATCGAAGCTATCCATTTGTGGTTCTAGTGATAGTGTTGTTATAGCTGAGGTTGTTTAGGGCTTTTTTGTTTAAATGTAAGTCTTCCTTTCCTTTCTGCCCTGGCATTATTTTCACTATTGACAGTGGTTTTACTTAAATTCATCATTTTGATAATTTTAACTGGACAATTCTATTTCATGTACTTATGGCACTTCATGTGAAACAGTTTTGCCTTCATTTCCTGTTTATTTTTAGTTGCTAATTTTCAGACTTTTTCCATCCCCTTGGGTTTTTTAAAATCCTGTTTGGTACAAACCAGGGTGGTCCAACTGGCAGCCCAAGGAACAGTTCCATCTGGCCTGCTGCATTTGCCAAGGAGAAGCTAGGAAATGCCTGTAAGGGCATGCACTGCCCTCACAAGCAAATGTTACCTATTGCTCAGATACATAACCATGCTTAAAGCCCAACTGTTGTGCCACGTCTACCCAGGAAAAGAGATTGTCACTAGACATCCCTTTTCCTGAACACAGCCAGGTGTCTAAAGAAGGGGCTAGTTGTCCTTTCAAAACAATCTTCAAAGAGCATGCTACAAGTGGAAGAAGGTAGCACCTGTCCCTAAAAAAGCTAGGCCACTGTTGTTTGTCCTGGTTAGACCGAAATAGTCAGAGCAGTAGACAGACTGCTTAAGCCCCAGGACAGTTGGAGCTAATTAGAATTTTAGTATCAACTTCAACAAAGCTGATACTATTAATTCATAGTATTGTTGCTGGCTTTGCATCTCGCTTCCATAAGTGCCCTCTGTCAAGTGATTATATCTTTCAGCCTTGATACAAGATGAGCATAATGATAATAACCAAGCACTATGCATTGAAAGCACATTAAGAACCAAATCTATTTTGTCAAATTGACAATATAATTTCAAAGGATTTTTTTTTGGTTACTTTGCACTTTTCTTTTTGTTGGAGAATATTCTACCTTAAGATGTACATGGGTGCCTCACTTAAAATCAGTGTATCTGCCAGCATGTAATTCCTCATAAGAAATTATCTCAAAAGCTGAATTTATCCCATGTACTCCATTATGTTGTACAATAATAGCCTTTCTCTAGCAAAATGAGCCCAACTAAGCATGAGGTCTAACCAGTGCCTCATAAAACAATAATATCACATCTTTTGATGTGTATTCCATTTCTATTAAAAGTATTTATAATGTTTAGCAGGAATGGGGCAGACTGCAGCTTGGCAAAAGGCTGAAATAAGCAATCAGGAGCAATATACCCAAGTGTACATTTACTGTTAACATATATCATTGTGTGATGACAGGAGAGCTCTGCTAGTTTTAGTATCCTTATTCAATATGCTGCAGCATGTAGAGTTATCAAAGAGGATATAGTAGAAAGAAAACCCCACCATAATGCAACATCTCAGTTTTTTGCTAATGCTATTTAGCTTACCTTTTAAATTGTAAAGCAATACCAGATTAATGTTCCTAACTTATAACCCCTTTCCTGTGTAGAACAGAACTATTCCTGTGTAGAACTGCTCTATTCACTCTGTGCTCATTTATTTTAAAGTATTTCTGCTCTTTATTGTCCTAGGCCCTCTACACTGGTCTGTAGCATTCCCCATTATAATGTGCATCTCCAATTTTGGTTAAAACCATCCCTTATTTCTGATACAGATCATCTCCCTAAGGCTTTTTTTGGGGTCTTGATTAATCTTCTTTGTTTTCTGTCTCCTCTTTGTCTGTTCTTTCTTATTGTCTACTCTTTATGCTATCTATAGCTATGGTGCTTTCCCCAAGTCTTTCTTTCCTGTTCCTTCCCCAGCCCCCTCCACCCCCCCATCACGCTTAGCTCTTTTGTTCAACTGATTTACCCCTGTCTACGTTTGGTGATCCTTCCCCCTATCCCTGTTTTCTCCCCATATCCTTCAGTCTGTCATTTCCCTTTTCTTTCTGCTCTGTTCACTTTACTTCGATATCTTCACCTTTCTTTGTTTTCCTTTCTGCTCTCTAATGTTGTCTGACATCTGGGAGATCACTGATGATGACAGAAAAGAGGAAGAGAAGACAACAGCTGGAGGAATTAAGACATAGGCTACTTCTCAGAGAAAGCTTTTGTTCAGGAATAAATAATCGAGTAGAAGCATCAAACGGGAACAGCAACAAAAAAGCCTGATTATTTATGGCTAATTATTGATTAGTGAAACTGAATTGTACCTGAAAATTACAGTCATCAGTGTTGTAGAAGGACTATGTAACAGCATACATAAAATAGATAAAGCTTAAGTAGTTATTAAATATGGCTAGTAAACAGTTGTAGCGTGTGTGTCTCCGGAAACGTTCATGGAGAAAGAAATGACACTGTAGAGTAAGGAGAGGCTAGTGAAGGAAATTCGTACAGAAATAAGATGAAAGTAAGAGGAACCTATGCAGTCGTACATGGGGTATGAAAAGATGGTGAATCAGAGGCGACAAAGACTTGCATCAAGTATTGGGAGCCGGTTGAAAAAGTAGCACAGAACTGAGACCAAGCAGTGATTATTCTGGATGGAAAAAACAGGAGCAGTGATAATGGCAGCGGAAGCAGCTTACTGAGGGTACCAGACACACTCTATTTATTAAGGTATTCAAGCAGGATGCAAAACTATCTGGGTAAGACAATGAAGTGCTAGGAAGCCAATGGGTTTCAAAGAGGGTATGGTTCCTACTGATTAAATTCTTCCTTGTTTGAATGGCAGAAAGTGTTCAACTAGAGGAATTTACATGGTAGTTTCCCACTGGACAGGGGTTTGTCAAAATTTTGACAGATTGTTGGTGATATTTTCCAAGTTTTTGTCTAGATTTTGCTACTTATGTTAGTATTTTTGAACAGAAATTTATTCTCAATGTTGTTACTCTGATTTAGTGACATTACAGCCACAGACAGAATCTAGCCAGTCACTGGCATAACTGGAATAGCAGTCCCATAAAAATGTCACAAGCTTTTCAATTGCATTGAGAGTAAGGACTCAATGTTCTATTTTGGAAAGATCATTTTAGTAGCTCTGTCAGTATTTCTGTAATGCTAATCACCTCTCGTTGGCTGTCAAAGATTATGATTAGGTGATGTGTATTATAACAGTATTTTGCTTGCTGAAAACCTGGCAGTAATACCAATGAATGCTAGTACAGTAAATAAATGGAAAGAATAACCTTTGTGCCAGAACGTTTTTCTGCTTGAAAGCCATGTTTCCTAGAAGTTTATGCTAGGAAATGGTATCACACACTAGAGTACCATGAGTTGAGTTAAACTAAGGTGAAGGAAGTATGTCCTTAACTAAAACATCAACAAGGTATGCAACATTTTACAGAAATTAGATTAGAGATGGCCAGCATGGCTTCACCAAGGGCAAATTTTGCATGACTCATTTTGTGGTTTTAATAGTGGAGTAATTGCATCAGTGGATGTGCTGCATCAGGGAAGAGTTATCAATGTAATCTCTCTGGACTTCTGTAAAGTCTTTGATGTGGTCTCCCACAACATTCTTGCCTCTAAGTTGGAGAGATAAAGGTTTTATGGATGCACTATTAGATGGATAAGGAATTGGATGGCTGCATCCAGCAAGTTACAGTTAATGGCTCAATGTCCAAATGGAAACCAGCAACAAGTGGTGTCCCTCAAGGGTCTGTACTGGGTCCAATACCATCTTCACTGATGACATAAATAGGGGGATTGAGTGCACCTTCATCAAGTTTGTGGATGACAACAGGCTGAGTGATGCAGTTGATGTGCTGGGGGGAAAGGATGCTCTCCAGAGGGACGTTGTCATACTTGAGGGTTGGGCCCATATGAGCCTCATGAAGTTCAATAAAATGAAGTTCTGCACCTGGGTTGGAGCAGTCTCCAGTATGAGTACAGATCGGGTGATGAACTGATTTAGAACAGCCCTGCAGAGAAGGACTTGGGGATACTCGGGTATGAAAAATTAGATATAAGCTGGGAATGCGTGCTTGCAGCCCAGAAAGCCAATTATATACTGGGCTGCATACAAGAAGCGTGGCCAGTAGGGGAGGGAGGTGACCCTTTCCCTCTACTCCACTCTCATGAGATCCCAGTTGGAGTACTGCATCCAGCTCTGGGGTCCCCAGCGCAAGAGGGCCTGCAGGAAAGGTGGGGAGGTACTGTGTATCAGGGAGTGTGGTGATAGGACAAGGAGTAATGGTTTTAAGCTGAAGGAAGGTAGGTTTAGATTGAACATAAGGAAGAAAGTCTTTACTGTGAGAGTAATGAGTCATTGCAAGAAGTTGCCCAGAGAAGTTGTGTATGCCCTATCTCTGGAAGTGTTCAGTGCTGGGTTGGTGAGAACTTTGAGCAGCTTGATCTAGTGAAAGATATCCCTGCCTAAGGCAGGGGGGTTGGTCTAGATGCTCTTTAAAAGATCCCTTCGAACAGAAACCAGTCAATGATTCTATGAAAACCCAATATACAAAGATAGATAGAAGGGAAGCCAGCACAAAATACTGTAGCCTACGTTCATTGTGTCCATGGACTTTACATCTGACAAATAAAGAATAAGACATGTTTTATATGCTAATTGTTTCCAACTGTTGTCTCAAGGAAGAGAAAAATAAAACAGAAAAAAATGTTTTCTTTATTAAAAAAACAAAGGAGAATGTTATCTGGGAAAAGATTGCACATTGCAGGTTCATTACAGTAGTAATTGATTGTGAATGATTGATTTTTATAGCCATATAGAGACAACAAGGGAATAAGAACAGGCAGTACGGTACTTTCAATGGTTATGGGCAGTCAATCTCCAGTTTTGTCAGTTGCAGTAGGCATGAATTCTCTCAGTATCTGACTGAACCATGCATGTATGGCCCCTATTACAGTAATGTATATATTTGAACAATTTTCGTGATGTTAGTCCGCTCAAGTCACTAGCCACTTGACAGAAAAGAAAATCCTGAGCTTCCAAACCATAAAGTGACTGAGACAAGCAGGACCAAGAATGGTTACAACAGTCTGTGGATTTCTGTGCTATTCTGTCCCCTTCCTTGTGGTGCATTAACTTTTCTATGAGTGAAAATTACTCCAGCATAGCATAGCAATCTTTTTTTTTTACAGATATAAATGAAGACAGAGAAGAGGATGAAAATGTAGACTCATTCTTTAGATTTGCCTTTATATATATATTGCTTCTATTACATAGTCATAGTTCTAAGAAAGAAATTAAGGGGATTCTCTCCCCAAGTGAAGCAGATGTTTTACTGAGCCAAGTCTGAGATTTTTCTTTGGGAGGAAGCAGAGGGAATGCCTATTTATGGTATTTTGCAGCTGCACTGAAGGAAATACTCACTTCAGATTATGTTGAGTGGCTCCACAGTACACAATGTTTGTGGTCCCCTCAGTTTAACCAAGAGCGATGTAAGCAACTTTTACGCAGACTGGACCTTAAGAGTCTGATCCTCAGACATGAAGACAGTTCTTCATAAGTTTAACATTCTGAGAATTCAGGACTCTTTGCAATAGGCAGAGTTTAGTCCTGTCCAAGTAACGTCAGTTAATAACTCAGTTCCTGGTTGTGCTTTTCAGGTGAAACTCTTGCGAGGAAATGATACATTTCCTCGCAGCTCTCCAAAAGAGACAAATTTGCAATCTATACTGTACCTCCAAAGTTATTCAAGGTGTAAGTAAAACATGTTGCAGTTTTATGTTCTAGTGCAGCAGATTATAGTCGAGAGCAAAGAGTTAAGGGTTCATCTGCTTCCCACCTAAATGTGCAGAAAAGCAATAGTATTTGAGGACACTTTTGGCTACTTCTGAGCTGACAGTCCCATCAATAGACATGGGAGCTGGGAATGTGTTAGGCCTTTTGGGCTCCTGTAGCCCTACATCCTTGTTCCTAGCATGCACCTGTTATTTACAGGAATATCAATAAATTCTGGACAATAAGCTCATTTCAATTAATTCAGGAATCTTTTCTCTTCATAGCCTTTATAAGCAGTAGGTGGTTTTGGCCCAGAGGGAGCAGTGTCTGTCATTCAGAGCAAGCTTGTCTATCCGTATATGGTACTGTGTTGCTCCAGTTAAATATACCTCAATTGAGATGACAACACAGCATAGCTTCGTGGTTGCATAATCAATGTTTTCCCCTTTTGCTTTGTTTGTGACCAAACAAACCCTGTTTGGGTAACTAATTTCCATGTGGGATTTTCTATACAATTATTGCTATAGTAAATGAATTCCCTGCAAGGAAAAAATAAAGATCCCAGTTGAATGACCTACTTTCTATCCCCCCACAGAAATATCCAAGTATTTGAAACACTGAGAGAGCAAATCTTGTTTTGTCAAAAATGGCTAATCCTCAGAATGTAGGAGACTTTTGCCCTGATTGGTCATATGGTTTAGAGCTGCTCATAGAGCTTGAAGCATGAAAAAGAGAGCTCTTCCTGACTTATGCTAATGTTGTAAGAATTCAGGTCTTTCGGCAGACTTCAGAGGCAGAATAAAGATACAATAAAGCAACCTTCTATTGCAATAGTGAGACCTTCCTTTTCTTTTCCCTCACCTTTCTCTTGACACAGTCTACTCCCTCAGTGGCAATAGTACTCATCCTTCCCTCTCGATGTCCTCCTGGTCAGCTCAACACAGACTTTTAAATTCACATTTGGAAGAGAATGCCAGTCTTTGATTTGGCTTGGTCCTTCCAAGGTGGTGTTGGCCTTCAGGAGCAAATGAGACAGAAGTCTAATGACAACATATCTATTCAAAGCCTAAGCCTTAATCATTCCCTAAACATTATACTTCCTGGCTATTGAATGAAGTAGGGATCCAGGACAGAATATATTTGTTTAAAAAATCCAACAACAAAACAACCAATGCAGAATACATGCAGAAAGCAATTAAAAATTGCATAGGTGAACTTATTGCTGATATATTCTAAATTTTTAATAAGGTTTTGTAGCATGTATCATATTGTATACAGTTTTTAATGTACCATCCTATCTTACAAGGTAGAATACAGTAAACAAGCTAAGACCTTCTTGAAAGACAAAATTGTCATAAGGTGGAGTTGCACAGACTACTACATTGATTTAAATAGAGATTCTAAAGACCCGTAGTACAGACTCTTGCGTGTCTCCAAATGACGTATTTGGCAATATCCATAAACTGTCATCTTCTTTGTGGGTTGGCCACAGTATGGAGAAGATGCACGTAGTTTAGCAGTAACTTTACTAAACGTATACCTACAGCAGAGGAACATTGAAAATTGAGAACTGTATGTGCTATTCCAGGTTCTTGTGGGAAGTAGTTGTACCTAGTAGTACTAAGTTGTAATTAGGAGTCGTAATTAAATTTTTTCACAGTTTTCCCACCAGTTTGCCCCTTCTAGCATATCTCACACAACTGGCAATATTTTCTGATAGTCCTTTTTCTCCTGTTGAGCCTTCCCATCCACTTTTCACTCACTTTTTTATGAGCACTGCGTCTTCCAACCTGAGTGATTCTTTCTCTGAGCAGAGTGTATAACAAGAGGAACATTGAGAACACAGGAAGGCTGTTTGCCTCTTTTCTGTTCCAGTGCCCAGTGCCATAATTGTTTCTGGCAGCCATGAGGAGCTTTTGCAAGGGAAAGCTCTGTTCAGTTCTGGAAGACAAAATGTGAAAACAGAGTCTGTGAAGAATGTTGCCTGATACCCTCTAACAAGCTTTCATCAAGCACGTGCAAACTCTTGATTTTTGTTAGAAGTTTATAGCTTGTGCAAACAGGGTGAGACTGCTAAGTGACAGTGAAAAGCATCCTGCCAAATTCTAAGTTCTTTCTTCAAAGAAGGAAAGTTGAAGACCCTCTCAGCAAAACAGTTACAAGATTTTTTTAGGACGAGCAGAAGTATATAATTAAGCTTAATTATTTGTTCACTTACAAAAATCTATATAATCGAAGTGTGTAATCAAATACAGTTTAGAAGACTCCTAGAGACAGCATTATTTCCCTAACATTACAGAAATATCCAGATTTATCCATAGAACAGGAATTTCTAGTAAAAACTTTTTTTCAGGGAAAAAAAAAAACAGTGGGAGTTTTAAACGTGTATCTGTCTCTCTACGTGATATAAAGGTTCTCAGGGCAGCTCTCCATCAGTGTAAAAATAACGTAGTTCTGCTAAATACTAGCTGGTACTTGGTCTTATTTCAAGAAAGACATTGAAAAGGAATGATTTACCCTGCTGTTCAATAAATAAAACTGTAAGTTGATTCTTACATAGCAGTGAGACCACTTTGCATTCCTTGAAAACTCTTTGGCTATTCATAGTGTGGTCAGCTTCAGTATCTGCAGAAAATGTATTAGATCTTGAGTGTAAAGCCCCTCTTTCCTCAAGAGAGCCGTGTAGTACTTAAATGATTTGTTAATCCCTTCCATGATTGGCAGCTGTTCTGAAAGCTATCTTTGATAGCTAGGTTTATTGAGGAATGCCATTTCAGAGAGAACAGGAAAGCAAGTCCCTGCCTATCTGATTAATAGCTGGGAAGAATGAAGGGACAAAATAACAATCTAACATCTTCTGTTGACCGTTCTGAAATCAAACTGTCGTTGAAGGAGAGACAACAAAAGAGCCCTGCCTAACAGAGGCTGAAATAGCAAGACCACTACCTCACCTTCTGTTTCTTCTGGGAACAGTACAGCATTACAGTAGCCCTAAAATGTATGAAGGGTGGGAAATGAAGATTACTGAACTCTTTGTCACAGTATGACCCTGTTCTTTTCTTCACACCCATGTAAATTGCATCCAAATGTTTATTATTAACTCCTTTTGCTTAGACTATTTCCTTTTCCCTGTAGTGTCGTATTATTTGCTCTCTGGACTCCAGGTTCAGTCAGCTCAGTGTGCAAGTGGTTCAGGAAGTCATCTGAAAGCAATGTGCTCATTAGTACCACGTAAATTAGCTCACAGTTTGCTCTCCAGATAATATGGATCATCAGATACCTCCCTTTCTCTGGTCCTAAAGGAAAGGTATCATTTTATGTCATCTGTCATTAATAAGATTATTTATTCTGTTTGATTTCCTGATGTTTTTACTGAATTAAACACTCTTGATTTGAAGAGAGGTTTTAACTGGATGGAATTAAAGCCAGATTTTGATGACTAGCAGCAGCAGCAATCTGTGAATTACTGACGTATACGTTTAGTATCTCCCTGGAGAGTTGGAAAGTTCTTCAAATGTTGAAACTGGCTTAAATAATTCAAATTCGTATGAGTGGTGAAAATTCTTTGGCTAATAATGTTAGCCTGATTTCTTCACTTCCAATTTAATCTAGAATATTTGGAATAGTTTTTAATAGTATGTTGATTTATGTGAGTATCTTATTCAATGGAATGGTTTGCATCCTTATACTCACACGCTAGAACTGATTAGATTAATATTCTCAAGTTTACTAAAATTAATATATTTTTATCAAGCAAATTATTATGTTTCTTGATGTACCTGTTCTTGTTTGGTGCAGGAAAGACAAGCAAAATGCCTGGGTAATTTTCCTCTTTGTTTCTGTAAAAACTATAGGGAGTGATAAAATGATTTTTTGGCTTGTTTTGTCTGGAAATGCTAATTCACTTCTGCTAGGAATGAAGAAGAAAGAAAAAAATGAATGAAAAACACAAAAAATGAAGGGGGCACTGTGACAGAGTTGCAGAAGGCTAAGTTTCAAATACCTGCTCTTTATTTAAATAAAGGCACTGACCATAATGCCTTTTTTGCTGTTCTGGAGTCTCTCATCTTTGTTTTTATGTGGAAAACACTTTGAAACTTCTGGGGTTAATTCTAATGTGGGGAAGAAATATTTTTGAGATTTCAAAGTTTCATAGGAAAGAAGCTATTTACCACCCAGCTACAACGTCAAGAAATAACATGAAGCAAAACAATTGTCAGGAGTAATCATTCTAAGTCATTTCTTTTACCAGTTTAAAATTCCAAGTCCTTACCCACAAAATACTCCGGTCCTTTATAGGAGGGTGCTTCTGGTTGCTTTACAGAAATGGAGCTGTTTAGTCCAATGGTAATGGAGTCTTTAGGAGTAAGAATGGAATTTAACATGAAAACTGTTAGGTAGTACAGACTGCATATAAAGATTTCACCTCTTTTTTGCCTTAGACCCCGTCTGTTTTTTTTCTGCATAATTTGAAGACTTAGTATTTCTATACTTATATATTTGTCAAACATTAGTATCTACCTCCTTGCAGAGAGAAATAAGCAGCGCCGTATCTTACAGCCATTTGATTCTGTTGGTTTATGGGTTTTTTTAAGTTCTGCTACAGCTTGTTTTAGGACTTCACTTAAACCTCTGCACTGCTCCTGTCAGCCTTCCTTGTCTTTCTTCATATCCTCCTCCTTTAGCCGAGCAGAGATCAGGTCTTTCTCCTCTGTCACACAGTCAAGCCACATGGCTGCCAGTTTGTTTTACCATAAATTTTGTAAGGACAACTTCTGTGGAGTCTCTTCTTCACCTGTTGTTTTCTTGTGTAGCCAAAACCAACTTGTCTTATCTTTAGAATTGTTCAGCTTTCTTATGAACATTATCATGTTTAATATTTAGCCTTATAAAATATTGCAAATTATACTTTTGAGACACTAAAAAGTAAAAGACATGGCCTTGCATCTTACTATTCAGAGGAAGAGATGTGAGAAACCTGTCTCATTTTTAATGGCAACAATCCAGTAACTCAGCATTTTTAGGCAGAGCAGGGGAAAAATAATGCTTAGTATGTTGGTAAACCTAAATTGTGTATGTGATCCAGATATCAGGATTGCATACTAGGTACTTCCGAGGGAAAAAGGAATCCACTTCCCAAGTTTATAGTAGCAGCACATGGCAAGTGCTGCCAAATCAAGAAGGCATGGCCAGAGATGTGTAAATGTAACCTGCACGTTCAGTACAATGGAGATGTACTCAAATACTTGTATAAATAAGGAAGTTTAACCATTGGTAGAAATCTTGCTGGGGAAACACTGAAGTTTTCTGAAGAAAACAAGCCATTATGTTCCTTCATGGCCATACAGCAGGACGTTTTCTTGTAGCTGGCTTCAAGCGAGCATGGGCATGCAGTCTTTTGTGTAGACTTTCCTGTGATGTAAATTACTGGTGGCATACCAGTCTTAAATGGTAGTTTATTGCTGTGTAAAAAATAATGCATTAGATTATCTCCAGAAAAGGTATAGTAAACACGTGCTTTTAAAACAAAGCATAATTTATTGCATGTTTTTATCAGCAGTTGGAAACACTGAAAAAGAAAGTTAATCAGATGCAGAAACTGTTAGATAAAACAATTCTCTTGGGTCCGTCAAAAAGCATAGCTAGCAGAAAGCTTCTAGCTTGCAAGATTCTATACCTTTTCAGTTATCAGAGAGGCAAAATCAAACAGTGCTGGGAAGGACGGCTTTTGACATTCAAAAGTTTTGAAGCTCATGCCCTGTAAGTCAATATTTTTCTTCTCATTTTGTGTGGCTAAAAATATTGTACGGTAGGGTCAGTGGTTGGTGAGTACTTTGAAACGCATTTTTCATGTCTCATAATGTCATACATGATTTATGTCACAGTCTTTAGTTAGCTACTTAAGGCTGCTTAGTACCAAAATGGCTTTTAATAAATATGACAGAGACTATCACCTTCTGACAGGCAGCATGTGTCATTGAAATAAAGGCAGTCATACAACAGCTTTAAAAGAGGAGTGCCACAGCTGAACAAGCAGCTTTTATGTTCTTTTTTGCTGGACCAACCGCCTCCAGGACTAAGGGGTAAGTTTAGTTTATTGCTTTGGTTTAGCTCTAAACTGAAATTTTCTGGCAGCAAGCTTGAATAGGATCTTAGTAGGATAATCTTCCAGAAAATGCAGTAGAACAAATGTAGTCAAACAAGGCAATACACAAAATATGGTAGACATAAATTGCTTTGTACGCTCTGTGTCCTGGTTTGAGGGCTGAAACCACGACACTCTGTTATACTGTTTTAGTATTCAGATACATGTACATACATGACTGCATCTGTAAAACCCGGTATGTTTGTGTGGGCTTTTATCTGTAGGAAAAGAATGCAGTAACTTACTGTCAGATTGATGTGCATCAGGAATAACTTCACTGAAATCAAAGTAGTTTTGCTGTGTAAAGCAGTATGAGAAGAGAATTAAACCTTCTGTGTATCAAGGGCATAGATCAAATTCAGTTTTACTGTGAAACAAATCACATACAAACACAGGCACATACATACACAACCTGTAGTTAAAGAACATTGTTAGTGTTGTCAAGTACAGCAGTGAAATAATGTGAGTTATTATAATGGCAAGACTTGTGCAACTTGACTTGGGCCCTTATGTATGTAAGATGTTTAATTACATGACCATACCACAGTGCTCAGAACAGACAAACACATCCTAAGGCATGGCTTCTGCTGTTGTAGGCAAGCTGGTAGTATTGCATTGCTCAGTTGAACCTATGGCAAAATTAGGTTTTTAGTTATGTTCTTCTTCAGCTACAATAACCTTGAACTGAAGTCTAGCTTCGTAGACACACATTCCAGCAGTGGTTTAAATTGTATTGGATCTAGGTCCAGTCACTGGAACAGACCAGGGAATATGTTCTGTGCGTGCTGTTTATTACCCCCATGGAAACATAGAGGAGGAATTGCCTTTGTGGAATGTGGAGGGGTGAAAAAAAGCATATATATATAAATAAAAGGAAAGAATTGGGACAAGAGCAAGAGAGGGATGGACAGTGGGGATAACAGAGCTGCGATAATAGATAGGGAGAAGGAAGGAGGAAAAGCCTGGGAGGTTTTGATGGAGTAAACTTGGTCCCTCATATGTTTACATTTAATTATGAGATTACACTATTTTTCCACAGAATTCCTACCTCACTCAGGATGCACTTAATGAGCAGCTATTAAATATATTGCTTTGTCCTTATCATGCATGGCCCCAAGCTATAGTTATTGCAGACATTTCAAATTCTTGTCCAAAAGCAGAATTATTAATTTTTCAGAGATTTTTGTAAAGCCTCTGTCTCTTTCAGTATTTTAAGTAGGGTTGCAGGAACAGCACCAATTCCAGTATTTCCTAACTTTCCAGTGCTTAAACTTAAAGTTAGTATTCTTCCAAATTTTTCATGTGTATAATTACAAATATGTATTCAGATATATGCAGTAAAGTGTGAGCAAACAAATTGATGTGTAAGTATTATTGAAGGACATAAAGCTGCTTAAAATTTTATTTTATAAGGACAGAAAGTTATGTGAGGGCATGAGGAACTCTAAAAATTACTGGTAATAAAAGAAAGCAAGATACTCCGTACTATTTTTAACCATTGTGTTACATCATGTAGTTCTGCAGCAGATTAGTCATCACATCAAAAGGTTGATGGAAATAATAGTGAAAAGGACTTGGCGGACTTTGAACATATATGAGGTAATTCAGTAAGTGTGAAAATGACTTCTGGCATTTTAAGGTGAAATGGAAAAGCTACAGCCAGAATACCTGACTCTTCTGGGGTTTTTTTTGTTTTGTTGTGGGTTTTTTTGTGTGTGTGTGTGTGTTTTTTTCTTTTCTTTTTGTTTGTTTGTTTGTTTTTAATTCCTGATTGCAATATGCTGATACCAGTGCAGGTTTTATGGATAGAGTAGAAGAATAGCAGTTACAGTAAATTAGTTTTGTGATTTTACGTATTTTAGGTAGTGTGGTCTAGACGGCCCATGGGGTGGATAAATGAGATGAAGTTCTTGCTAGAATAGCTAGGAATATGATATTTTAAGGAAGGAAGCTAGTGATTTCTTAACTTGTATCAGTATATTGGGACAAACTTCTCCCTAGTAGTATGTAATTGCTAACAGTAGTCTTCAGTAGTCTTGGAGAACACTCACTTTGGTTTTCCAGCAGACCTCTGTACTGTTTGCAGTGCTGACTTAAAATTATTGACTGGCTAAGACTGATGGTTCAGAGCTGGGGACCAGGAACTACAGCCAGTAGTGAATCCAAGCAAATGCTCTATGTTGAGCACCATATAAGATGAAAGGGATAAAAGAGAGGTTGAAACTTTTTTATTTTATTTTAGTAGCAAAATAGTTTAAACGGATGTGGATACTACATTTGTAGAAAACTGCTGCCATGTATTATAGTTAATTCCATTCCTTGACACGTCTTTCTTGTTCCACATATTCAGCATCCATTTATGTTTACCTGTTAGGATCTTCAGTGGGGCTAAACATTATGGAATAAATTAAATATATAAAGCAAAAGCAAAACATATGAGCAGTGAGGAGATAGATGAAACGTGTTTGTGAATATATGAATTATTATTGGACTGATCAAAACAACATGCATCCAAATTTTTAAAAAAGATATGGCCTCTTTGTCTATATTATTTTTAAAGGAATTGACTTGACATGAGGATAACGTTTATTTGACATTTTCATTCTGTGATGAAAGGCCAACCCTGGCATTTTTGTTAGGTAAGTATTACTAAGAAGATATAAATATTAATGCTTGTGAAGCAGAAAAAATAGAGCAAAAATTTATCTAAAAGGTCCCCTTTTCAGTAAGATCCTAAAGTGAAGATGAGTATAGAATAATATGCATTTTAATAAATAAGTGATATAGTGCTTCATAAAGTCATATGTTAGAGTGTAGTTTGTACAGATTTGCCCTGCAAGATTAATAACTATTTAATTGACTTTTTAGTATTCAAAGTGTTCTTTTGTTTGGATCAGTGCTCGCTCCCACTCTATTTATTATCCCCTTTATTGAAGAAGATGGTGAACAGTATGTTCAGTTAAGTTACATGTGATTTTAAGGCTGCAGTTTCACAATTGGTGTAAACCAGTCTAAATCTATTCTGCTACTGTCCCACAACTTTTCTGCTCCAGGCAATGCGTTATAATGCTTCTCTTCTGCTGGCAACAACACTCATGCAGCTGTGTATTTGATTGGATCAGAGAGCTGATCTGCCTGAAAACTAATTAATTAATTTTGGTAGTTTTCAGCTGAATAGAGTCAATCCATCTGATCCAAGCAATCCAGTCCTGGCACAAAAGAGGGGCCAAGGACTTAAGGAAATGGGGAGAACTTTCCCTTTTGGTGGCAACGTGGACGTGGATTGTGAAATAAAATAGTTGTGAAACTTTGCCTGAATTGTGTTGAACAGCATGCTCTAGACAGGATGGAGAAATAAAAAATTAACTAACAAGTTGTAAATGGGTACTGCATAATCAGTGGAAGTGCTTGTAGGAAACAGAAAATTCAGTCTGGAAGTTTATAAACTGTATCATGGAGCGAAGAGGGGATATTTCTTCTCTGCGGATCTAATCCAGTTCTCTTAAGAATTCGTAGGAAAACTATCATGTTTTCAGTGTAAGATGGACCAATTCCTGTTTGATGCTAATATGATTCAAATTGAATGGCTAGAAGAAAAATATGCAAAAAATAAAGCAAATGCATGATTTTGCTTTTCACTGATACTTTAGTTTAAAATCAGTTCCTTGGTCATAAGGGAAGTACTTGCTGAGATGAATGAAATATGAATGTTATCATGGACAGTTAATTTCTGCATTGAATGTATCTTCACGGATGTAGGGAGATTATAGTATTTATTTATCCCAGAAAACTGCAGCTTACTTCTGAGCACTGAATTTCCAGAAACCTTGGAGAATGCCGTAAAGAGACTAGGCTACAGAAATGTTTTAAAAGATAATCTTATATATTTTCAGTATAGCTGGGTGAGTAATTTGTTTTCCTGAAAAAGATTGTTGAAATTAATATTTGGGCTCTCTTTCTCATTTAGCTGCTTAGCTGAAGGTCAGTAGCTAAGTCTTGCTGTCTATGTCATCTGCTTTCTCTTTCGCTCTTTTCATTAACCCTAAGATACACTACTTATTTAAGTCAGATAGCCATCCAGAGTTAGATTTATAAAGTTCTCTGGCCTTCTAAGTTGCTTTTCTCACATTCATATGATTCTCTCCTGCCAACTTAGCCTTCTGTCCTCCACCCATCCCTGTTTTGATTCATTTCTCTCATGCCGCGTGCCTAAATATTGCCCAACCCATGTGGAAAAGTCCTTAATTCTTGTCAAGACAGGGTCATGACTAGCCCACCCAGGAAGATCAGAACCAAGGCTCCCAAACTGGGAACAAGGCTTGCCCACCAGTATAAAAGCCATTATTCCCTCATGCTCATCCAGGCCTTTGGGTTAGCAGACAGTTTGAGCAGAGGCACAGAAGGTATGTGTTAGCAGAGATGGGATAGACTGGGAAATAGCAACGGATTTATCAGGGGCATAAGTGGGACCGTGCAAGAGACAAGTAGGGTGGTAAGACTGACTAGAAGACTGGATACAAGAGCAACTAAACTGAGCTTTAGAGGTGTGGGACAGGGAGGGTCAGTGGGTAAATGGTATAGGGCAAAGCAGACTTGTTAAGTTAGCCAGTATATTTTTCCTTAGTTGTGTCCGAACATTTGGAGGAGCTGGGGAAACAAGTTTGGCAGATGACCAGCAGGCCACCTACTCCAGCTTTCTCAACCCCATGGGGGAGGCTTGAATTGAAAAGAATTACTGAGCAGACTGAGGCTATGCAGTGCTTAGTTGTGGAAGAGGCCCACCCTCAGTTCTGTGATGCCTTTGGCCACTTCCATCCAAGTCTTTGATGAGTATTGCCTTTGGTCCACTGGCTTCTTTAACTGCACAGCCTATCAGGCCGTTGACCAATCAATGGCCTGTAGGATACTTGGAGAATTTAAAACGCTAATAAATAATAAGAGGAACAAATCAAGTTCTTTGGGGATTTAAAAAATGAAAGCTGGCTGCACAAGAATTTTCAGGAAGTGAAACATTTTGAAGATGATGTGGACATGTAGAAGGACCTGAATAAATATTAGAAGAGTCCATTAATCCCAGCTGTGCCTTCATCAAGTGATAGTGGACACATACAGTTTGACTATAATTACCCTCTCTGATACCAACCTTTATTTTCCATACCTGTGTCAAATTTCTGGGATCCGTGTACAATCTGATTCCCTCCCAGCGTTGAGATACACTTATGCCAAGGGCAGTTCTCTAATAGCTGACATCTTTGTTAGTGCTCTCCAGGCAGCAGACATTTCCAGCTATTTTGCTACCCCATTTATCTGCTCTCAGGTAGCAAAAATGTGTTGTGCATAGTGGTATCATTTCTTAGGCACATTTTTACTAGACACTAGCTTCTGTGGCTTATCCTGGACATAGTTGGAACTTTTCATCTACCAGAACTATTCTTCACAATAAGCTGCTAAATACATACTTTCCTGGAAATGAGTGGGAGGATGCAATGATCATGGCTGAAGAAGCTGCCATTATTTGTTAACTTAAATCTTTTGGATTACATAAAATAGGCAAAACTATGTTGCTGGTTATTTTGCAGGTATTTGTGTTACGTGAAAGAGAAGGCATATAAACCATGGGAAACCCCCAGATCGTAACTTCAATCTTTTTCTTATCTTTTTCTTCAGTTCTGTGGTATGAGGGGTCCCGTTTCTGGAGCGTAGTCATCACAGTGGTCTTTACACAGTGCAGCCAATTTCTGGTTTAAAGGCAGTTACCTCATTCCAGTCAGGCTATGCTATTTACTCATTTCTAGTGTGTTATGTTCTGTGGCACCTGGCCAAGTAGCATAAGTTCCTGTGACACCTTTTTAAGTCCTTGACCTTTCTGATGATTGCCATACAGTGTGCAATTAACTGGACCAGCTGGCCCTAAATATTTGGCTCTTCTACATGGCTTTTGTGACCTGGAGTAACCAGCAAAGTGACTTCTTTGGCTATGAAGTAACTAGTCTCAGCTTGTTGTGGTTGTTATTGGATGGGCTCCCATATAGACCTGCATTTTGATCGTCTTATCAGTGGTGTTTGTGGAGGACTTTCTTAGGAGTTTGTGTATTAGGAAGTTTATTTCAAGAAACCTCTTAGGAGAGTGGCTCTGTGTACACCAGAGATACGTTTTTTTTCCTCTCAGAGCTCACTGCCTCATCCCCCAGTCATGTGGAACTACTACAGGGAATGAACAGCAGAAACCAGAGCTAAACAAGGATGTATGTAAGAATGCTCCATTTTACAGATGTAAAGAAGGGCTATGGAGATGAAAGAGTGTCCATGGCTCTGCTCAGAAGACACTTTTCAATGGTGGCATTTTAGGGACAGTGACCTAAGACGCAGGACAGCCCATTACCTCTCCTATATAATAAGCAGGTGTAAGTGATTTGATGTGGACTGGGATACTGATGAGGCAGGTACTTGGTAGAGTTCTTAAGGTCAGCATTCTTCTAAGCTATACGTGTGCAATGTAGTGAGTGGTATATAGAGAGTTGTGTCTACCTGCTTCCTTAACAGCCAAGGCCTTGATCATCAAGAATCCTAATGCATTCAGTAGAATTTGCTTGTCGTGCAAAATAGCTATCTTAAAACATGGACACATATTTAGAAAAAATCTTTGGTAGTGCTTTCAGCAAAATTAACAGATGAACATAGAAGTTACTCACAGCACACAACACCGTAACAATAAGCAGTATCTTAAGAAGAATGAACTGAAAGTTAATGTGATGTCTGATAGAAGGGAATGCATGAAAGGTGAAAATATCAAGGTGAAAACAAAATTCTTCCTTGGAGGCTATAGAAAAAAATTCTGTAGGAATTAGGGGAAATCCTATTCCTTCAGTCTACTCATGACCAAGTATAAGTGAAAGGGAGGAAACAATTCTGAGTGGACAAGGCTGGATGAGGTGACCTTGTAACTCTGCCGGCCGTTAGTATCTCATAACACACAGTGGAGCTGTGCTGGTAGGACTGAAGTAAGAAGAAAGCTCACTACAGCTGTTCATGACTGGTTCATCCCTGTTAAACGTTGGAACAGAAATACTTTTAGAGTAATGTCCCATGTTTTAGAGTAATCTCCCATGTTTGACCAATGTTTTCGGCACATTCACTGAAAGTACCAAAAGAATGTTGCTCTCCCTCATTGCAGTTATCTGTAGTATGTTTGGGGTTTTTTCTGCCTCTGATGTATTTATCCTAGAATTGAACATCCCATGTGGTTTATTTGGAACTAGGGCATGAAAAGTATTGTAAGTCATATTTTAGACATGATACTTCTCCCAGTTAATCTGATGACTAGCAAAATTAACTTCAGTCCTATTAGGGTGGGCTCTGAGATGGGAACTAAGAACTGTAAAGGGCTTATTTTGTTCAGAATTTGTTTTGAGACATGAATGTAATGTCTTCCATTCTTTGGCGTATGTCTGGAGCGTCTCTATTTATATCATAGGACACACTGGTGCTGTTTCAATTTTTATCCAGAAAAGTAATTCTTGTTTCTGTTGGCTGAAATGAAACTGATGGAAATTACTCCTTGTAATGTCATACAATTACTAATTACTGGTGTAGATGATGAGACAACATTTCTCTAGTGTTCAGGAGCTTGATGCGTAGTCATGTCAAAGAGTAAGCCTGTTTCTCTATTCATGACTTGCAGATTTGATTATTTTCAGTAAAACACTTGCTGAAGCAATAGCATTACAGCATCCAAGAGTTTTTAATCTGTCACTCTAAATCTTCATGTTATGATTTTTAAGTAAATGGAAGTAACGGAAAATTACTTACAATTTATGTTTCTTTCATTTCACTAAGAATGCTATTTTAGTGTGAAGGTTAAAATCTTTAATATTTGCTTTCAGAGAGAGTGTTATATAGTGAGCCAAATTGTTTAAGATAGTTGGTAGCACTAGTTCAATCAACAAAATTTCAGACAAATGATTATTTGGCAACATTATAAACAAATGGGTTTATTGGTCTACAAGCTGTGGCAAGACATAATCCAATAGTACCATGTCTTTGACATCAGGAAATGCTGCAATTCTATTTTAGTTCTGTCCCTGAAAACTTACCATTATTTTCTAAAATATTAAAATGCAACATGTACTTTTGCTGATGACAAGTTGGAAGTAAAATCAATTGTTTCTGTGAACGATGATGTTCAGCAACTTAATTATCTGATTGTACTCAGGCAATTTTAGTCTTTAGTCTGAAAAGAAGTGTTTGTACCTAGGTTATTCCAGTATGCAACATGGTGCGAACTTCAACAAATTTAGTTGAAAAGTCTTAAGAAAGAAAGAGAAGTTAAGACTTTGATCGTCTTAACTTTGATTATCTTGTCAAGCCACCTACTGAAGCCAGTAAAATTGTTCAGAGGAAGCAGAATATTAAAACTATAGAATTAAATTGCTTTATCACAAAGAATGAAGGGATGTCATCACAGGAACAGAAATGGCCACTTTGTTTCGTTATGTTCTGTGACCTACATGGGAATCACTGTTATTTGTGAAAGTCATTTCTAGATGTATACAGATGTAGTTATTATGCAGGAGAGACTGAAATGGCTTTCCATCTCCCCCAGGGTACATAATAATTGTGACAGTAAGCGTAGCATTAAGATATGAATCGATAGCCAGAGACATAGCTGCCAAAAAGCAAAGACATTTTATGTCCAAAATATCTATGTACATACACAATATATGCCTATGTATATTGTCAAACAGCTTCCTGCAGCTCTGCTGAGTGTTTTCTATGACCTCTAAAGCTATGAACCTATAGTTATGAACCTATAGCTTTTCAGGGGAAGCTGTATTTGGCCATAGGAATGGCTCTTTGTGTAAATTATAATTTTGTATGGTATTGCCTTAGCCACATTGTATCTGCTAGCATTTTGGAGCAGTCTATGAGAGAGCCCAGAACAGTATTCTGCAAGTGCCAAACGTCTTAAATTCACATTAGAAAAATTGACCCCAAAAATGTACAGCCTCTGAACTCAAATAGAAGCATACACGCAACTTCAAACATTCAAATAAAATATATATACAGATCTCCCAGACTAGATGAAGGGTAGACTTCAGCAACACATACTACATGTATGGAAATATGGAAGAAATCCAGTGGCAAGTTAGTGTTCTTCATTGTGGGAAAGAAGTGACTTGACTTTTTCCTTTTTTTTTTAAAGAAGGACAAATTTGTATTTCGAGATGGATTTTCGGCACCAAATGGTTGTAGATGACAAGTCAGACTCATTTGCAAATTTAATGTTTGAGATTATTAAATATGTTTACTTGACTTAAGAAGAAGTACTAATATGTCTCAGCTATCATCAATACACTTGCAATGCAATTTTGAATGGAGACACCAATCAACGTAGTTTTATTGTATTCATGTATTGATCCAGTGAAAGCAGAATACTCAATAAATTTCTAAATATTGTATTGGAAGGAAGTGGGGAGGGTAACTTTTGATAAACATGAAGTAAATAAGGTGTTTAGAAACATCACAACCCATGTGAAACCCACCACATACGCTCAAAAACATTTTCATGGAATGTAGTGTTGCATTTTAAGATAAATTGGAAAAATCTTGTAACTTTGGTTTGCAATTAAACACTAAACCACATTTCCTGCATTCTGAATTCCTGCAATCTTGATTCCTTATTCTTGTTCTTTTCCTGCTGATACTGGACTGAAAAAAAGTTTTTAATGGTTTGCATTCATTGTATTTAAATTAATTATTTGAATGTTTTATACTATTCTGTAATAGCTTAGTTTTGAAACAAAGTCATATTACCTTTGAAGAAATATAATTGAAAGAATTTATGTTAGAAGAAAAATTAAAGGATATGTCAGCTGTACTATATCTTACAGCCACATTTAAAGATTTTTCATAGATTGTTGGAAATACAGTACTAAAATACATACGCAATTAATAAAATGTGGAACATACCATGAATGCACATTAGTAAAACTCTGGAAAATGTTAGAATGAATTACTTTTGTGCAGCTTGGAGTGGCTTTTGCTTTGGAAATGAAGCATCAATTTTCTAGTTTTGACTGAAATAAGGACCACCCTGAAGCCAGACTTAATTGAAATACATCCCTTAGGAGGCTCTATTTATCACTTTGTTATGAATTTGGCAGCTAAAAAGACATTAAAAAATACAAAAATTAGAGATGAAATAACTTTTACATTAAAACAAACACTTAATTTGGGATATTGAATTCACCCTTGGCAACTGATTCTTTGGGGAAACAGAAAATTACTTAAAAGTAGTTCTGAAAAATTGTCTTAACCAGGGTGCATGGTACCAAGAAATGCAGGGCTTTACTACATCAAATTTTTGTAAATTTTTCATAATTCAGCACTTCCAGAGAGGATAATTCTAATAATAAATAAATATAATTAGAAGCCTAATCCATTAATATTTACCAATATGCATAACTTTTCTTATCTGTTTCCTTGTGTTGATGAAGGAGATAGTCTATGAATAATTATCATGTAGGAAAAAAAATCATGACCTCAGTATGTTTTGTATCTGCTATTACGAAGAATTTTGAAACACTGAGCCAATCACTCTCAGGCAGTCCTTAGATTAGCAATTGATGTGGAGTGTGATGTAAATCTCTGTTGGAATGCCTTTATAATGAATAATTGGAGTTTGTAAATGAAAGGAAATGTTATTAAAAGTATGATATCACTCTTGACTAAATATCGAGGCAATGTTGGTAATAAATTGTACCAACTTTTGTATCAGTTTATCTAATGGATGACCAGTGTAGAAAAATGGTTCTTGCTGTTGCTAATATATATTGTTGTTTTTAGAAACAAGTTGTGAAAGAATTGAACATTAGTAGGAAAGTATTTGTAAAAATGAAACTTTACGTTTTATTTCCTTGTGTCAGTACAATTTGGTAGATCTGAATATCTTTTACTGATCATATATGCATTTTGCATTTGGCTTTTGTCATGTCAAGGAGATGAAAGAAGGTTTTCCCCTCTATGACTCACAAAGCAGTAATGTAACAGGTAACTTGAAAGAATATATGCAAATGAGGAAAAGCACTCAGCTCAGGTGCTCTGATCTTGCTGTTCTGGTCCTCAGAAAGGTCCAGAACATGCAGAAATTCTTGTTCTTCATTGCTCACTCGAAAGAGGAAACACTACATCCATGTTCCTTTCAGCTTGCAATGTGGATTTATTGTAGTTTCTTCTTCATTTCCTCACTCATCTTTGAAAAGTGTATCTGTTCATGGCAGATTCTTTCCTCTTATCCAACAGTTAATAGAATAATTTTCCATTGTTTCGCCACCAACCCCTTTTCAAAAACTTGTGTGAGTCCAAGTACTTAAGGTAGATTATTTCAGAATACTTTCAGTGTTTCTTGGCTCTGGCTGGGTGCTGTTTTTCTATGTGCTTTGTTATATATTGTCATGTTTTTCATGAAGCTATTTTTAGTAGCAATATGTACCTCCACATTCACCTGCTTGCAAAGCACAAGTTTTGCTTAAAGTTTTGATCTATTGACCACATGGTTACCAAGTGAAAAACAGATCCTGTATATCACTACTGCTATAAACTATTAAAGGGATTTAGTAGCTCAAGAAGTAAGAACCAAAGTTGGAAGAAACAAAGAAAATCAGTTGTATTTCTATGGTTGCTATATACTTATCTGATGTAAGAGCTTTTATAAATATCATTTGATGAAATACCTTCTCTGGTGCCAGCCACAATATGAATGGTCATAGGAACATGCTGCTTCAACAGATACAGTCATGGTCAATATAATAACTCTTGGGCATGAAGAATAACAGATAAGGTTCTAGGCCTAAGAAGTGTCGAGTTAGTGCTCTCTTGTCGGAAACGGGTAGACAGACAAAAGTGGCCAGCTTTACAACATCCCTACGACACATACGTGGCATGGTTTAGGAGCTGATTTATAAAGCTCTGTTGAATTCTGTGATTAATACATTCAGTACATCAACTTTCTGATGCAAACACTCCTATTCACTCTAGTGGCTTCACATTTAAGTACAGGACTGTCTAATTCCAATCTGCCTCACTCTGGAGGAAGATGAATATAAGGAGGTTGTACTGCTAGGGACAGGTCACCGTGAGTATTATGCATCTCATGAGATATATGGTAATAGTATGGTGAGATGACAGGCATTTTATGGCCTACTCTTGCAACAGCTTGCAGTCGTAATTTTTGTGGTATTTCATGGCCTTAATAAAATGGCAGAATTAGCTATTCTGTGCTTTTCAATTCTTTCTGTAGTTTAAAAACAAGTTCCTTCGTATAGTAATATGTTCAAATTACCCCCAAAAAATCAGCCCCGTCAATTGAAACTGTGCAATGAAATAATAACCATAACTCTTGTCTATTTTTAACATGCAAGAGCATGGGAACTGCTAATTGTTCATCCCTATGTATAAAATTATGCTTGGAAAAAAATGGCAGTGATTTTAAAATTGTTCCAACGTTGCGCTCACTGAAATTACAGGAGCATTTTTGAGGAAGAATTTGCAGTCAGTTCATCCCTGGAGTACCTCACATATATACTAGTGACAAAACATTATTTTATAGTTTATATCAGCAATAAATTAAATTCCTATATAGTTGCACTGCATTCACTGACAGATATTGTCCAGACAAACCAAGCATAAGGGTGGGCTCTACTCCCTTAACCAAGTTAAAGCAGGAAGTCAATTTATATTCGTAAAATTTGGTCATTATTTTCCATTCCTACAATTCCACTAGAACTTAACTTTATTAAACTACAGACTTAGAAATAAAGCAATTCAGTGAATCCAATTGTTACCAGCTTCGTAAGGGTGATGCTAGTTCATTGCCAACAGCAAAACCCTGGAACAAGTTGCCCAGAGAAGTTATGGGGGCCCCATCCCTGGAGGCTGGAAGGACAAGGTTGGATGGGGCTTTGAGCCACTATCTAGTGGCAGAGGGATTGGAACTAGATGATCTTTAAAGTCCTTTCCAACACAAACCGTTCTGTGGTTCTGTGATTAGTTACATCAAACAAACTATAAAATACCATCTTGCCACAGTTCATCTGAGTGAAAACTGCCACTGAGAAAGACGCTCAGGGGTTCTCAGGGGAAGAATGCAATTCAAAAAATAATGAGGAAGCCTGAAGTGTTTCTATATATTACACTATGTAGCATATAGTGTTCTTCAACTCCAGGTTTCTGATTCAGCTGAGTTCACTGAATTTGGACTTGCATGATTATACCATCTGTATTTTAGAGGTAGAGTGTAAAAGAGTGTTTTATATTAATATATGATGAGAATTAGTTGAAAAATGTTTTATACCTCTGTGCTCAGTCACCTGCACTTGTTACTCTTTGCAACAGAAAGTTCCACAGGATTCTTTTCATTTCATGCTATTTTAAAACAACATCTTGATAGACTATGTTCATATTCTACTATTTTTGATAAAGCAAATGGAATCATGGACTAGGAAATACTGATTTAGAAAAGTCATAAAATGCTGAATCCATGTCAGTTGGATCTGTGTTAACAGACTTGTATTTATTGGGAAGCAATTACATGAACAATCCCATTATTTATTATTTCTGCGTCTTTAAAATGCTGACTAGCCTGCAAGCTGTCTTCTTGGAAATCCTAATTATACAGTAATTTGGTCTGTTTATAACGTGTTTTCAATTTTCACTACATATTCTACTGTCAGAAAATCCTCTGACATTTGGTTTTATGGAAATATTTAAATCGTAACAGCAAGCTACTGCACTGGAACTCTGGCTTTTGGAAGCAAGGATGGGTTGGTCAGATTGTTCTCTTGTAAGTGGGACATTCAAAAGAATTCCCAATTGATTTCAATAACAGATGAGTTAAGTCAATGTGGAGAGCATCTGAAATTCCATTGTATTTTAGCAGTATTTGTAAAATGGCAGCAACGTATAAAAATGTTGATGAGCAGTATTCACATACTGATCTAATTTGATGTTTTAATTTATTTATTCAAAATTTAAATATATCTTTATGACCCAGAATTTATTAAACTATTCCTGGTGCTTTAACATAGCCACTTTTCAAGTATGTGTTATCAGATCAATCCTTGGTTATATTTTTTGTATTTATATTTAGAATGCTAATTTATGCTTACACTAAGTTTCAGTGGAAGCACCTAGAGAAATACTTTTGCTTTAGATTGCGACCTGATTTGTTTTATGATCATGTATGGTTTCCTTCAAACGTATTGATAGTTAATAAATAAGTAGGTGTAGCAACAGCATGCAATATTGAGAATGTCCTTAAAAAAGGTACTTGTAGACAAGGATCAGGCAGTCTCCTGAAATAGCACCTCCTACTTGCTAGTGTTGAAAACAGAACAGTGAGCTAGGTGGACTGTTCTCTGACCCAGTAAGACATTTCTTTTCGTATGGACTTATGGTATTAGTAGCTCACTTTTGTTAAAAGATGGGAAGTTGTCTCTTGAATTTGCTCTTCTGAGATCTGGGTAATATATTCTCTTCAAGTCTAGAATTGCCATAGTCTTGACTGTCCTAAAAATAAATAGCTACCTTGCTCATGCTGACATCCCATCAGGATTTGGAAAACAGGCATTGGTCTCTCTGTCTTCCGTCCAGGCCCTGAGAATTGACACAGCTGTTGACGTAGTAGAACTGGAATTGTTTCCTTGTTGAGCTGCCCATAGTCTGTAGGATTGTAGAAGCATTTTTTCTCACTTTGATAAATATTGAAATGTTTATGCAAGGTGGAACGGCTTCAGTACAAGAGAGCTAACAAACATTCAGACCTTAAAGGCTGGTAATTAAAATTTCTGGGATGTAGATGATTTGGGGAGGGGGAGAAAGAGATAAAGGACTAAAACTGGAATACTTTTACTGGTTTTATTACATTTGTCAAAGTGGGATTTTTTTTTGTTTCAAAGGGCTTCTAAGTGAGAACATTTATTCCTACATTTGTATCTATAGTCTAGGGCTACAGTCTTCAGTCTTTTCTGTTAGTTCTTGGGAAGAGTTGAATGTTGCTGACCTGGTGTTACATGACCACTATGTTAGATGTTTCTCAACAGCAAATAGGTTCAGAAAGTCCCTGGAAAGTCTTCTTACTATGTCTCCTGAATGACCAGACTGTGACTCCCAGTATCAGAATACTTAATGTAAATAGCTTCCACCTCATCTTTTAGCGACTTTTCGGTAACTTCCAAGGAGGAAGTACAAGATAACCATTGCATTTCCTGAGCATCCCTTGGTCCCTATTTTATTGCATAACTAGAAATATATCCAAAATAACAGTGTGACATAGGATCCTTCCTGGCCCATTGCCAAAAAGGGATGCCAGGAATGAACTTTATCCAACTGAACACTTAAGACATGCAGGCGAAAGGTCAGGCATTCCAATCTATGTGATATATATCTATATGATAGTAATATGAACTTGGCACACAGTGCTGTTCTGTGCAGCATAGTTTACTTCATACATAGGAAAAGACAATTTTAATCCAAGATGCTGTTTGAGTGGACTTGAAATAGCAGAGGGCTATGTATATGAAATGGCAGGACGTGATTAATTAGCTTTACATGACAAGTAAGATACTTGCTTGAGTCTGTAGGTTTTTGTGTGCATTTTTCTGCTTCATTAAATGTACTTACACATTTGATTTGCTCTTCTGTGCATAGTGATGCTAATTTTTTCATTAGAGAGAGAGTTCCAGTGAGATTCCTGTCTTAAATAAAACTCCTTTTTGAGCTTACGACATACTTTTTATCTTGATTTGGAGTATTTTGGAGTAAGGATTTTCTTGCTCCAAGTCATTTATGTGATTTGGGCTTAAATCTATAAACTTTCCATGACTGAAACCTTCCCTTTTCTCCCAAAATCATCATACACCAGTTTTTTCCACATTAAAGATAATATTGATATGTCCTGCACCTACCCCAAGATGTAATCAGAATTCACACTCATTATATCCAACAGGTAATTTTTGCTGCTAATGCCACTGTCTTCCCAGGGCACCAAAGAAATAGTACATAATTTCCACATACAAAGTTGATGTTTAACGTGGAGATCCCCTCAGGCTGCCCTCATGAGCTGTGGTGCTTTCAGGTCTTGTCTGAACCAGTAGCGAAGTTGGTCCCCTAATATAGTCCTTTTGTAGTTAGAAGGCCGTATTCATTTTCCCCCTGAAAAAAGCTGGAATTGCATCCCTTTAGATAACTGGTTTCTTTATGAAACTGCAGTTTCATAAAACTGCACTGTAAACTGGTGGTGTTCATCATATGCAGTTATTAAACTGTATGTACAAAAGCAAGGAGATAAGTTGTGGCCAAGCTCCAGGTTTGATTCGCTTGTCTGCATCCCCTTTTTAGTTTCAGCTAAGTTTGGTTCTTTACTTTGCTTCTTGTCTAAACTTCAGAAGTGTTTCTGAAGCTAACCACTGTTTAACAATTGCCACATTTCCTCCCACAGGCAGTTACGTTTCACTTGTGGTTTAAGTAATCCATAACATGTTATTGGTTACTATGAGTTTGTCAAAGCATTAGTATTTCTTTGAGTTACTAATATCATTTGAGACAAAGAAAATTTCATTCATTTCCAAAACTGAGTACTACTGGCATAGAAACTCACTAAATGCTAGTAGTTTCTCTATGGCAAGGGAGTATTAAAAGAGAAAGATAGAGAAAAAGAAATATTGTTCTGGAACGAAATCCCATACCGCGTCACTGCTCTGGTATACCATGAGAGAGAAACACAGCTAAAATACAAACAGAGACTGGGATTTTTTTGAAAATTTTTGGCCACAATAAATTTGGGTTTGGAACTAAAAAAAAGACATGGAAAGAGAAGACATGCATGCCTAATACTGAAGGAGAACTTGTTTGTATCTAACATATTGGAGAAATTGTTTGAGAACAGTTCATTCTAGTGAAAATATTACTTTTGTAACACTGCCAAGATCAGTGTTTTCTCATTCATGAATCAGAGTCCTCTGCTCGTTTGTGGTTGCTTTCTTCTCATCCTCTTTCTTTTCCTACTGTCTTTTCGCAGCAAAAAGCCATGAAGAGTTGCCTAGCTAAGCACTTGCTCAAGTATCAGTTGTGAGGGGTCGTATCAACAAGTTAGCTGGGGCCTCAACCATTTCCATGAAAGCACTGATGCGCTCTTATTTGGGCAGGTCACACAACTCTTCCTTTTTTTTGTGTGTGTGTATTCTTTTGCAGTTATTTAACTCTCCTGCAGAAGAACTTGTACATCCTTTGGTAAGAAGTTTGAGAAGGGTGTTGAGAGGCTCTCCTTAATGTGGATGTGGGGGGTCCAGCACTAGCAACAGCACAGTGTGGGCTTCAATTCCTGCCACCAACTGCAAGTTAAGTCTGAGTTCAAAGAGCAAGTGAGTGTAATACTTGAAGATCTGGAGGAACTGGGCAAAAATGCAGAGAACTATACCGGTAACACAGGTGTGTCTGTCTCTCTCAGAAGCAACTCTGTAATGATTGAATGTCGGTATAGGTTTGTCACTACAGGTAGCCATGGCTTCCTTTTCTGAGATGGATTTGCTGGTTCTAATTCTGTTCGTATGAAACCTGGAGACTCCTGACAATTACATAGCTGTGGATGTTCTGTGCAGAAGAGTATTGGCCATTTCATTATAACAAATCCAACAAAAATAAAATGATAATTAGGGAGGGAGGGAAGGAAAAGGAAGGCATTATTCCTTACCACAAAATGTTCCTCACTTTCTCTTCATCCCCTAAGCAAATTAACAGAGTAGGTCCTTTATGCATGCGGGCCTGTGCAGGAAAGTTACTGAAGCACTGACACAGAACGAAATCATACAAGATATTGTACCTGGCTCCAGTAGAAATTGAGTGTGTGGGTGGCAAGAAGCTTAGTTCCATGTGTTTTCCACCCCACAGGCAGCTCCACAACTTCCTGTTGTGGAGGTTTCTCCTCTTTCATATGTGGCTTTGTGCAGTAGGCTTGCCTTTCCGTTGGTTGACGCATTTGCAGCCCGTGTACAGTAAGTAGCCTTGTAATATTTGCTCATCCAAAAAGGCTGCATATAAATTTGACTTATGAACTCTGTAGGGTGGTGTTAGGAAGAATTATCTCAACTAAGAATAATTTTTCATTAGTTAAACAGGAGATGACATAGTGCATGATTTTTTTTTCACAGACTTTTCAATATGTCCCATTCAGGAATCAGGACCAAAGACAATGTTATTTTAGTTGTTTTTGGAATGTATTTACTCACTCCAAGTGTGTTCTCTCCTTCTTAAAATGACACGTTTACTCAGAAAGGAGCATACCAATCACTATAGTTATGTGTTTTCTGCTTTAATATAAAATGTGTTTGGGCAGCCTGAAATAAAATTCTGAGGCTGAAGTCTGAGCTCAGTCAAAGTAATAGATCCAGGCTTTAATGATTTACAAGCAGAATTATATACCTATTCCCTTTGCTTGTGAGTTTTTGAACTAAGGGTCAGCATGAGGGCAAGCTGTATCTTGCTGAAACATAGACAAGTGTGACCAAACCATTAAATTAATTCCTTTTTTGAATCCTCTTGATTTATTAAGGGAGAAGACAGCAGAAAGAGTGAAAGTGTAGATCAGAGCCAAGATTTTCATCTTCATTGTGAATCAGATCTGGATAGTAAGGTAAATGTTTTGTGGCTCAATGACTGTCAAGGAGTAGGCAGGGTGATTAAGTAGCTTCATATAAAGCCCATGTAAGTAATTTTTTTAATGACTGGAAATCTAAGTGTTTTGCCCACTAAAATGAAGACGGACAGAAGCCTGTTTGATGGTATTGAACATTGATAAAGAAGATGGAGGCTTACAACATTTTATATTGGAAATACTTATCTTTATCTGTCAGTCATCATCAACAGGCATTCAGATTCTGTTGACACAGCAGTATTAAAGTTGTTTCAGCTTCAGTAACATGAGTTTGTTTTACATTTCAAGAGATTTAGCTAAAAATTAGTAATGAAAACATAATACGTGTTTCCATTTACCATTCTTGTTTGACGGGTACAGGTCAAACAGCTTTGTATTTTACTGCCTTGAATATGTACAGTATACAATAGGTAGGATATATCATGGTTAAGACAAACGAATATTTTCCAAATTAAAGATAATCACATTAAATTTTTATGATGGAAGTAGCAACAGTAAAGCTCGAATAGGCACAGATGTCAGATGTCAGTTGCTTCATATGCCAGATAGTTTATCCAAGGTATTCAAGTTAAATAACAGTTTGGCTAACTTTGAGGAAACTATTTCATAAGTCTAAAGAATAAGTGTTCAGTTTTTCTGGAGAAACTATAGGTATAATTTGAACATGTAAGCAATGAAGATTATATACTCTTTTGCCATCTATTTTACTAGTGAAGTTTTCACTTACCTAACTAGAATTCAAATATAGAACATAAAAACTGCCAACCACTGATTTAATAGTGATACTAACTGTATGCTACTAAGTCTGCTTCTTTAGCCCATTAAGCCTTTATGTATTTCAAATAGGTCTCAAACCAGGACAATGATATACTGTGGAAAGAATGAGAAGTTTACAGATGTTGATGTAAATCTGTGCAAATCTGTTAGAATATTTTATTTAGTCACAAAATAGAGTTCATCTAGTGGGTCCAAATACTAAACACATGAGTCCCAACTGGCCAATGTATGTGGGAGTGTGGGCCTTTCATCTTCACACCTCATTCAAGGTCACTATTTTTTCTCTTTATCCAATCCTCAGTGGGCGGCTGTATGCACATTAAATACCCTGATGCTTGGAGAGAGACAAGTAGTCTTTTCTGTTTCTACCATAAATGCCACTCAATGAACCAGCCACTAGGTCATGCTCAAGTGCAATGGAATCTTGTTTTTCCCTCCCAAACATCTAATATCACCTCCACCCTGACTTCAGTTTATGTCAGGCCAATCAAGTTGTTTCACAAACACACTTGTGGTTGGTATAAAGAAAATTTTTATAGCTGTAAATATATGAAACGAAAACATTCACAGGAGCAAGATCTAGAGGGAGTTGTGGAATTTATCTTTTTTCCCCTAAAATCTCTCACACATTTTAAAAATGACTTATTTTATCATTGGGGAATTAAACAATACTGTAAAAATCCTCTTTAGATTCAGCTTTTCTGAAACTACCTAAGTATTTGTATCACCAATATTTTCTTCCTCAAGGACAACAGCAATTGAAATAGAAGAGTCTTTGTCTTTCTTTGTGTACTTGCGTCAACAGAGACTATTAGTTATCTTCAAATATTGCTTAACTAGATCTTTTTTGAGGAGTATACTTCAGAGAAAAATAGCATAATATTTAATGAAAGCTGTTGTCTCTGAGAACAGATAAAAATGTTTATTTTCATACTTTCAGTGTTAACATAAATTTGAATTGAAAAATTAAATTAATCGAGAAAACAAGTTATTAAAATCCTGTGAAAGACATAGCAGAAGCTTCAGGGAGATGTCTATGAAAAAAAATTGTGGATTTTTTGGGAGCAGTTTCTGAGTCACTAGTATGAAAAGAGTCTTTTGTGTGGAGAAGATCAACAGACTTATCAGACTGAAATATAAATTCATTTACATCACATGTTTTTGTAGCTTTTCTTATAGACTTTCTGAAAATTAGTGGACACATTTTCTTTTAAATAAGATTCTTTCTGATGGAAGACTCTTAAATCAGAAAAAATTATGCCTTAACATTTTCATCTTTTTTGAAGTATGTTGCACATCTAAAATGACTGAGAACCATTGGCTTAAACAGACATTACCTAACCCTGAGAAGTCTGTGTTTGTGGAATTTGATGAATATATGGAGAAATACATTTAGTGCAGCACTCTTTCCACTGGCTTAATCAGTCCTATGGAATTACCTAACCTTGATGATTCTTCCTCTAGCAGCTTCCCTTTGAAAAATTTCCTTGCTTTTGGGCAATAGATCAATTCTGACAGTACCAATCTCTTCCAGTGACTACTGCCTTATTTTGTAGCTTATACCACTCATTTGAGACCTGTTTACACTATGCCGTGTTGGATGCAATCTTGGAAACATCAGAAAAGTTGAAAAGCCAGTAAAATCACTATTCTCCGTTCAAGCCATGGTACAGATCTTATGCTTTAGGTAAATTATGGAAGAGGGAGACAAGAAACAAGGTCCACCTAACAAATTGGTATAGAGCTAGGATTACAATGTAGGTAGGCTGAAGCATGATTTTAGGTTCTTTTCACTGTATCATAACACTTTTCTGAGGTCTGGCTAATCTCTATCAAACCTTGTTACTGATGTGCAGCTACTTGGACAATATGTTGCTGAGCATTTGGCAATTGAATGAATACACATTAGAAAGGGAGATAAGAAAGGTAAAGCAGTATATTTTTATAAATAGGATTGTGGAAAATGAAACTTGGGATTGGTATTTGTCATCAAAAGCTTCCATAAAGGCCCAGATGGTTGCTAGGAATCACCGCAGAATGAGTATTTGTCCAACTGCCATCATTTGGTTGAGAATACGGGGAAATTCTACTGATCTTTAATGGGAGGCTGCAGGAAAGGACTTTAGGAACACTTGAGGCTTGTCCATTAAGGATGCTTGACATAGCACTGCTAAGATGAAAAGATCAAAGAGTATAAAACCTGGTAGCTTCTGAGAAGGAGGAATAAACTGAGATCTGCAATAAAACTTTCCTCTGCCTTAGAGGTTTAAAGGAAGATCTGCTATGAAATTAATTTAGTCATTACTTTTTAACTGTCAGTAATAAGTAAAAGTTTATTAAAATCATTCTAGAGGAGGATCTGCAATGACAAACTGTGACTGGAAACTGTGTCTTGAGGTAAGGTACGGAATAACTTAAAAACCTCTTAAAAACTCTTAAACCCAGCAAATATTCTACAGTCATTCTTTCTATTCTCAATTACACTGATTTCATTCTACTTAAGTTGGGGTCAGACCTTTGTAGATTGATCCAAAGTTTTGTCTGTGTTTTAAGTTTAAGCATAGCCTTATCTAAGATCTCAAATTGAGGTAGGGTAAATCATCCCGTGTAAGTGCCAGTCTCTCTGAATCTACTAGAAATCTACTAGAACTTTTCACCACCCACATTATGTTATGAGTACAACAGGGCACTTGAAATGCTTTGGCAATGAATGTGAAAAAAAAAAAAAAAGCTGATCCTGAAAATGCCATTAACATTATTTATTTTGAAATTGACACTGCTCAATTTTCAGGCTAACACCCAGATTTATCTGTGTATCTCAGATAATCCAACACATACACAAATCAGCCTAGAATGTCTTTGCCTTCACCTCTGTTCTATCCATTTAATTTTTGGAAAAGGTGAAGAAAACATAGATCGAGAAAAAGAAATCAACTAAGGAATTTTGTTTATTATGATTGGACAGCTGCAGTTGGTCCACGAAGGATCACTTTATGTTTTATTTTGATTGAGGAGATACCAGTCTGCCAATGATAATTTGTACAATGCTGGTATTACAGTTGAAAATAGATGACCTTTTGTAGCTGACAGTGGTATTAATTAAGGTGTCGCTTGGCAAAATTTTCCATCTGTGACATAATCAGTGGTGGGGTGTTTGTTTTTATTTCTGCATATTGATATGTTGCCAATTTAATCAGTTAGTCTTTGTCAAGAATCATAGTGCCCCTCCTTAACTTGCAGGAGGTTTAATTCTAATCGTCTTATATTAAGTTAATCACATATTTAGTAAATGTTGCTGAATAACTTGCACCTTTGTTCAAAGTTAACAATTTTTCTGAGTCAGATTTATTTAATTTTTCACTACCAAACTTAGTTGGAGAATGAATATTTGTCCAAACAATATTTTTTTAAACTTTCTTAGGAAAATAAAGGTACTCTGTTTTCAGATTTTTATCTTCCTATTCTTGGGTCTGCAGTCTTGGCCCATGTGGCTATGCACCTTTTATAGCCTTTGTATTCTCTTTTCATCCTGTCATAGTCATCCCATTAATGGTCTTTAGTTTGTTTTTCATTTCATGCCCTTTTTCCATCTCAGGAGACAGATATAGAATAATATTCTACTGTCTTGTCTAAATCCTAGCTACTAAATCCAGCGGTCACCTTTTTCTTTGCCAGTAGCTCTACCGCTAGTTATAAAAGAGAAAAGCGGAATGCCATTCTACAGGCATCACATAAATTATATCACATCTCTGGATTATACAAATTTATTTTGTAATGGGGAATGATTTCGCTCAAACTAATATTCATACAACTATTTATTTTAAGAAAAAAGCAAGCAATAGACCACTGGGTTTCAAAGAAAGTAATACAGTAGGACAGTAGGATACAACAGGCATGGTGTAAGATACTCTCTAATTGTCAGCTGTAAGGTAATGTTTTGTTTTATAAAACAATTATTTGGAAAAGGCTAAAAAATATTTACTGAGCAACAGTATAGTGTTGTTGCAGTCATGTATCTAGGCCAGTTGAGAGGTAAAGCATAAATACACTCAGAAATCGGAATCTCCTGCTGCACTACCCTATAGTCTTTCTATAGGAAAAAATATTTAAGATATGAATTCTTAAGGTGTTATTAAAGCCTACTCATCTAATTTTTTTACTTCACTATTGAATTTAATGGAAGTTTTACTTGTTTTTGTAGGATTTAGATGTTACTGTTTCATCAATAATTACTTCTTTTTAACTAAATCTTGAAGTACTTTTCAATTAGTTTATTTTTTAAATTTCCACCTCTAGCAAAATTCACACTAATAACAGCAATTTTTGCATGACTGAATATTTAGCAAAATAGTAAGATTTCAGATTATTAATTTAAAGAATTACAGCATGCACTTCTGCTTCTTTATGTAGGGTGCTCTTTACCTGAAGTATTTACAATCACATATAAAACAGGGATGCGTGCTTTGGAGAATGAAAGAGAAAAGAAACACATGACTTAAAATTCCCATAATACTTTTCTTTCTAATATTTCATCCATCACACACTGAAAAGTAATAAAAGATGGAAGACCTAGAGGAGCACCTCCTTTTCTTTGTGGTATACAGCCTTTGCCTTTCCTGTGACTCTTACAAACAGTTGTATTTCAACCAAAGGTATCAAAGGTCAGAAGTAAAACTACTAGCTTTAATACTTTCTGGAGAATTACCCAAGGTTTTCTCTTCAGCACCAGCCAAGGCCATTTAATGAGGCATGTACTTAAGGATGGGAGTAGCTGCACTAATGTCACTAGAATCAGGACTATATTTACTTGCTTAACAGAACAGGCTTCTGAGGTAATGCTGATGTATTTAGATTCGGAATGTAGACAACCGAGATTTAGCCTGGTTTTAAGATAATTGTGCTGCAATGCTGTGAAACAAGCTATTTCAATACAGTTACTCAAAGTGTATAGCTTGTACAAATGATTCACATGTACCCCAGATTTAGACATAATGAAACGGAACCACTGTCTCTCACTACTGTCTGTGCAGAATTGCAATGTATGGTAAATCATTTTACAATGACAAATACTGATATGAGGAATTCAATTTTCATTGGCCACGTGCTTATAATTCTTCAAGTGCTAGGATAACATATCTTGCATCTCACTTGTGCTTATTTTGAGAGATTGTTTGCTATGATGCGCAAAATAGAGCTGACACAACAATTTAAAATCAGTGACATGCCAGCAGTTTTACAACATATTGGGTCTAGCCTTGCCAAAAAAGTACAAAAAAGAAATTCCATGCAGTGGTGAGATTTTCAGAGAGGAAAAGGCAGCTGTAGCTGGAAGCTTGCCAGAATGCTTTCTTCAAAGGACTGCATAGACCCTTGTCCGCAGTTGCAGCATGTTGCAGGGAGCATGACTGACTCAGTAATCTATTTTCGGTTTTCTGTCATGCTTGTGCAGTCCATCAGGTTTTGGAAGTGGCTGTGATTAAACAGGAGCAAGACCAGGCCCTATGTGTTTCTTTATAAGTTTATTCAGTTCATTGCAACTAATCCAGTAGGTTTTTGATGCAAGACCTGTGATATAACAAGAAAACTATTCAATTACAGTCTTCCTTGTTTTTTCTTAGGAACATGATGATTTCCTCTAATTGTGTACTCTAAGTCTAGCTGTGTGTATTAATATTATGTGTATATTATGTTCTGATGAAAATATTTCGTAGTCTTGACTTCCATATTAAACCACTGGGGGGAAAAAAGATATCTGTGTGTGTGCCTCAGAGATCTAAAAGAATTATTTCATACCATCACTGAATTCAGTTTTTAGCACTCAAAGAAATGTGCAATAGTGACTGGTTTGAACAATGTTTGCATAATTTTAAAGAGACATCTGGTCAAAAATACACTTATGAAAGAAGGCAAACTATCTGTGATTGAGAGGGCAATAAAAATGAAATGACATATCAACAAAGTGGTTTTTACGGGGAATAATAGGTTATATACTGCATATATACTACATATACATGCACTGTTTCTGTGTGGGAAACAGCAGCACTGTGTACTTCCCCTTTTTGGGACCACATCTCTTAGCCAGCACAACAACAGTGGTTGGTGGTAGTCAGAAAAAAACTGAAGTTTTTTAATGGACCCCTACCAACAACCCAAAGCAATGTACACACTGAAAGTATCTGTGCTTCTAAAACCTCAAGTATGAAGAAAACCTAGGAATGAAGGGAGTGCTCCAGCTAGTTCCCAATAGTTTGATCTATTATCACTCGTCGTTGCCCACCCAGTTTTCACTGTGCACTTGACAATTTCTTATTAGTATTCATAGAAGTACATGCAAGAGTCAAAACCACAGATCACTAGGATATTTATTAGGAAATGAGACTCTTGAAAAAGAAATGTGATTCAAACAATCTTCTAGTAATATATTATCTTGACCTCTGCATGTGCTTTTGCCAATTTTATGACAGAGCAACATTAAATTGAGTGGGTGGTATAAGCTAGGAAGGATTATACGGGCCAGAGGGAACAGATACTGTTACTGTTGTGTTCCAGATATTTCTAATTTAAAGGTTTTCATAGGACAATAGTTTTGGAATAGTACAGACAGTACTTGCTTATAGGAGTTACTGGACTTCACTGAAATGTATGTTCAGCTTTCCCTCTTTTTAAGTGAAGATTTTTGTTTCTTCATCCCAGTTTCTGTGAAGAGGCCCCTGTGAAGTAAGTTATGCGTAGGGTATGTGGGAAGACCCACATAGGGTGTGTGGGAATTCCTTCGTCCGAGGCCTTTCAAAACAGGTTCTTCCACAGGAGAAGTGTGGTGAGTTGTGGGAACAGAAGATAGTGAAAGGGAGCTGGCAGACATATATTCACATGGAATATATTAAGCACATTCCAGTTGCTCCTCTGGGTTTCCCCAAAAGCTTGAACCTCTGCATCTGCCTCACTTGGTTTTATGACCTCTTTTTGTGCTCTTGATGTTCCTTTTCCTTCATCATGTCTTTGTCTGCCCACACGATTTGTTTCTGTAATGCGCTTCATCTTTCTGGTAGTTGAAAGCAATGTGTTCATATACCCTTGGTCCTTTCCCTTTGATTTTTACTGATTCATCTGCAGATTTTCAGCATATTCATATGTTAATAGATAGTTATGCATTGCTTTTATATTAAATGCCTTTACCACATGTGTGCCAGCTGATCCTTGCATTATCTTAGGGTGTAATTGTAAGTATTATAAACTGTAATGGGCTTCCCTTTTGTATTTTGAGTTGAACTCAGATGTTCCCAGATTCCTTCCCTGCTTTCCTATTGCTAGGCTTTTCTAAGAATACTGAATGAACTAGTAATCCTGCTCCACATCAAAACTGCGAGATGCATTTCAGAATACCATTTGTAATTACGGTTGTCATTCCACAACATTTGGCATGCTGCTGCTGGTGGCCTACTTGTTGACAAGTAACAGATTTTGTGACAGGCCACACAATATACCATAAAATACTAAGTATCAACACTGGGCAATCAATCAAACTGGCTTAATAATACAAAGAGATTATTATTTGAGGAGTACTAAGTGTTCATAGGACCCTAACCAGAGATGAAGGTGGTTTCACTAACTTAAGCTGCCATTAGAACAACTAGGCCTACTGTCTTGATACAGGAGTATAAAAGAACTCTGTGTTTCTATCTTGTCAAGGTAGATAGGGTAAACCCTAAATATGGAGGCAAGGGACAAAAATGGCTGGTCTAGCAATGAAAAAAAAACATCAAGCAGCCAAGTTCAGAAGAGAACGTGCACTTTGATTCAGGCTTTCTAGCCACTGCTGTGTGTTTGCAAAAAAGACTGGGCTCAGGGAGGAAAACCTTTGGACTATATTCACTGGATGTAGCAGCAGTGTGGGAACTAAGCACTTCTTTTGTTAAACCATTATTAAAGCAGGATAGAAATTAGTTGCAGTCTTGTAGCTAAGCTTCCATACAACTAATACAGCCCCTAAAGACACCATTTTTCAGGCAGCTAGCTGACTTGAGAGCCAGCAAGACATTCATTTTAATCAAAACTTTACTTTCAAAGATTGTGTATTTTATAATAATTATGTGTTAAGAACAGCTTTTTACACTATGAAAGTTCACATGCCTCTTCTGAATAGAAGGGTTGAGAAACCCGAATATGATGCTATACTTGGAGTTATGTCTAAATTAACCTACACTGATTCCCTTACTGCCATTTTTGGAGTGCTATCTGTTATCACACTGGCTTGTTGTAAGGTAAACTCGTACTACCTGCAATGCAGTCAATAGACTTTTTGTAAGATGGCATATGATTTTTGCCAGTAAGTATTCAAGAGACAGCTTTAAACTGAAAGTTGATTTAAAAAAAAAACAAAACCACACAAACACAAAAAATGATGGAGAGCACAAGAATTTTAAGTTTTTGGATAAGCAGGCTGAATAATTAATTCTGTAGTAATCTCTGTGAAGGGAAGTGTTAACTATGGAAGAAGATCACCATTAAAACACAGTATCTGTCATTCAGCCTGAACTGCAAATGTCCACAAAGTTTTCATTTCGGGTCATACTCTGACTCACTAAAATGGAGAGAAATGTACGCACTGATGGGGAACTGCTCCAAACTCTGCTCTTAGCAGCAGCATGGAAATAAACAATACCTACTCGGCATTGTTAGCTGCCTTGCCTTGTTTTCCAGAGATTACTAAGCAAGATCAACAGATATGAATAAAGATGTTGGTCTTTGCTCATGCTCCCATGAACACAAACTAAGTCATAGTAGTTGCAGCCAAGCCTTCCCAGTTGACCAAGAGGCAACTGCATTCTTCAGCTTTGTTGAAAGCAGCTGTCTCTTTCAGGAGATACTAGACGAAAAAAGACTACTACTTATGGCAGTTGGAACAAAAGGAGAGAATGTCAGAAGTGAACAACTGAGAGAGAGAAGGAAATAACTAAAGACTGCCAGGGAGCAATGCTTCAGGGGCATGATAGCCTGTGTGTTTTTTAGCTAGGTACCTGTAGCAGTTATATGGGGCAATGGAGACAAGGTCAGCCTCATAGATGCACTTCATTTGCAGTTCCACCACTGCCTCCAGTGGCATTGGACTCCATGAAGGTAGGCCTAGGAATCTTTACTACTAGTTTGGTGAAATGGCCTAGTGTGCTAGGGAAACATGAAACAGGCTGTGAAAATGTGTATGGTATTTGAGATATCAGTGCTCAGGTGCCCAATTATTACAGTTTTTCAGTTTTCCTGTAACAAGCCAGAAGCCATATGACCACTTTGTAGAAACCAGAAATTTAGTTAAAGAGCCTGTGATCTTCTTTATCCAGGGATGTGGGACAGCTTCCAGAAGGAGAATATATGTGTATATTGAGTCCAGTTCAAATTGCTGCCCACCACTGTTGCTGTCTGTGGCAGTCTGGACAGGGATGAAGAGGCCCAAATTCTCATTACACAGCAATCTTCTATATACCCCATCATATTGTCTACACAAGGCCCTGGTGGTCTACTGGAGCCTTTATTATGATATAGTAGAGCCTCTTTCATTAGTATCATTATAGTTCTTCAGGAAATGATAGACATTTACAGGCACAAAGGTGTTAAGAGACAGGTGGTAAATCCAAATGGAACCCTGTTCATGTTTATGCATGTTTATGATACTATAGACAAATAAAGCCCAGTGATACAGAAACTTTTAGTTCAAGACAGTAAATACGAGCATGGATTCTGACACAGCTACTAAAAGAAATAGAACTGTAGCCAAGACAACTCTTTAAATGACTCCATTTAGACTCGGTCATAAACTTTGAATACAAAACGATTTCCTAGGTTTGTTTTTCCTTCATATTTCTCTTTAATGATATTCAAAGAGAAATTTTTGAGAATTGGTACCTTATGTTGGTAGCTGTCTAGCTTAAGATTTATGGTTCAAACCAAGCCCATATAAATAGTTGTCAGTGGTAGTTTCTGCCTGGCAGTGTTTTAATTTTAGATTCATTTAGAAGTGACCAAAAAAGAGGACATTTGTACCAGAGGAAATTTGAATAGTGAACAAATTTGATGGAAAAATGAAGCACCAAGAATACATTTTTGGTTCTATGCTTAACTACAATCAACTAGAGCTCTCAGTGAGAAGACCTTTATGAACTTTCATTTTTTATAAAAACACTATGTGTTAAATGGTTTGAAAACTCAGCTCCTTAATTTAAAATATCCCTTTCCTACATTGAAGATAAGCAAAATGACATATTGTCATGGAATTTGGGCTACAGTCTTCAATTAAGTTAAAACAGTATCTCCTAAGGGGTAAAACAAGGTCTGACTCATTCATGGGTACTTGCATGCTAGCCAAAACGTTAGGGTGTTACAAAATTTTCAAGCAATATTATTTATTTTATATTTTTAAAATAATTTTTACGCCAGTATGAACCTGATTTAATAAATTTTTGGCAGTTGGCATGGAAAAAAACTTTGTTCTATTGCAATTACATTCACTCAAGATTATTAATATGTGCTAGTTTTGAATAGAAGAACTCTTTGGGTTTTTTTAAAGAAAGAGTTCTAGAAGTACTTATTGGGATACCAGCACTGTGAGGCAGGTGTGTGCTTAGTGTGACCTTGATGACACATACATTTTAAAAAGCTGTTGTTTAGAATATTGCTGCTAGACCATTGGGTTTTCAGTAAGTATCTTATATTGTCGTTGCATTTACAACTTAACACTGAGGCCCAGTTATGCTACTGTAATAGCGTTCACCCTTTCCTGAACTTCTGTGGAGAGTAGAACTGTATTTGTCCATGTCAATTCACAAGGCAGTCATCTCTTAACAGACAAAACAGAGGTCACCCCTGGGAAGCAACACAATAAAAGCCTGTAGCAAGGACAGATATTGAGGTTGATGATGCTGAAAGATAATTCTTTTAACTATACATTTGCATTTACATTGAAGCTTTATAAAACAGAGCAGCTAATGTGGGTTTTTTTCCTATTATTTGATCTCAGGCTATAGGATTACTTGTTTCTTAAAAGGTCAAATTTTAAAACTTTTACTTGGTCAACCGATTAAGGGATTTACTGTAAATATCCAGAAAACAGTCTCTCAAAGAATAAGCGCTATCATTTTATAAAGCATTTCTTAAGCAGGAAAATGGTTATTTTAAGATCAGAAATCAAATCATCACTACCATAATCTCAATAATTAAGGTTTAGTTTTTATAGCCTGACTCTTGAAAGTTTGCACTTACTTCTGTACATGGCACAAATGAAATCAATGCGTGCCTGGCAACCAAAATGGCAACTTTGAACAAGTCAGAGTGGTAGGTTTAATTTTTGTTTTGTTTTGTTTGAAAATCATGTAATAAAAAGCCATCTTTCTAGATTCCTTCCAGTCATTGTATCTTGAGGTTAGCAGAGATCAACTAATAAAGATTAGCAAGTATATGTTAGAGAAGAAGAGGCTGTCGAAGCTAAAATAAAGTTTCATAAAGATTCCCCCACTAAGGGCCAGTGTGAAATTGGTTGCCATTTTGTGTCACTGTTTGCCCACTTAATTTTTTTGTTTCCTTCATTATGAACCAGTTGCAAAGATTGTTTTCTTTAGTAGGCATAGGAGTTACTACTGCTTCTGCTGGTAGATAGGTTCAGCAATCTGATATTTAAATTATTCAAAACCATTGTTCTTAATAATTTCAAAGATTTGGGAGGGGCTTTGTCGTACATAACAGAAATGAGAGCTCTCAGTATGTTTTGGGAATGAACTCAAGAGAGTGATCCATACCAAGCCAGTTATTGAATAGGCCTCTGACTTGTTAGGCACTCAAGCTTGAGTCATTTTATCATTGAAAACCTGGGGTTCAGTTTGGGGTTCTTTCAACCAAAGGGAGCTCCTATGCTACTAGACCATAGCGTTTGTTTCTTTTATCTGTGTCCTAATTAATATTTCCCAAGAAAGTGAAATAATTTGGCCAGGAAGGACTGATTTGCTGTCCCAGTAGTTAGGATGTTCTTCTGGGAAATTTAAGTTGTATTCTTGATTCAAATTAAATAAAGCAGAAAGTTGAATATGTGCATCCCACATCCTGTCTTAGTGCCATAACCACCAAGATAGGTGCAAATTCAAGTTTTCTGACCTTACATTTGACTGGAAATATCTGTCTGGCCAGGACAGAACTTCCTGGTGAAAGCCTGGTGCATCTCCGTAAGCAGTTGTTGTTTAGCCACATGGATATTATGAGTTAGGAAAACAAAATTTATTGGAGGTGAGAAGAAAGGAGAGGACGAAAAGAGAAATCTTGAGTGGTTCCATGCAATATCTGTCTCTCAGTGTGATTATTTAGGACATTTGCCCTAGTGAGCGTGCTGCATTCTTCACCGTGGCGACTCACTAGTCCTCGTAGGAGTTTGTACTCCATCTTGTGTGGCACTTCCAGTTGTGATGATTCAGAGAACATAATTTGGCTTGGCTGCAGGAGAGGAGAAAAGAACTTTTTAAATTTGTATATGTCTAGTTTTATTTAAAAATCTGAATCTCTCTGGCATGACTAACAGATTCTTGTAACATACTAGTGGTGATAGTGAGGAAGAAGGTAGCAGTTCAGGCTTTCAGGGCAACCTGGATTTATACCTTGAAATAGCTACCAACACTTGGCAGTAACATTTGACATTTCAGTTAAATTACTACTGACTTCTCATTTTAGTGCCAAAAATTCTAGAGTGCTTTCCCAATTGGAGATGAGGAAATTTACAGACTACTGTTCTTGAGACTTTTTTCTCCTTTAAGATTATAGGACAGGCTCTCATCGCTTGTGGCCTCTTGATTAAAAGTAATTGGACTTTGGCAATTTTACTTTTCCTCTTTCTTGGCCTGCAGGGTGTTTTGCATACTTGCACGGGTTATCCGCTGGAGGTTAGCACAGTAGGTTATTTTGTTGCCTGATGCCTGTACACCAGGGGTGGCCAAACTTTTTTGACTTGTTGGCTGCACAGTGATTTACGGATTAAGGCTCTGGTCTGCACCAGTGCCAGCAAGGCTGCTGTTCTCTCTCGCTGACACATTGCACTGCTTTAAGCCGCAAACTCTTTGCTTACCCTTTCAGTCTTATTATAGTTCTTATCCCATATTTCCTTTTGGCACAAAATGCTCCATTATTTCTGCTTTGTGCTGGGCTCTACTCCTATCTCTGTCTCAACTCATGAAAAGGACAGAACAAGTAGAAGCAGCAGCCTGTGCCCTACCTGTCTTGCAAAGGGGGCCACAGAAGGGACCATTTCTGCTCAGTACAGAGTACAAAACTGGGACAGATGTCATCCTTAGGTTCAAGCAGGTGGTCTTAAAGGAATGTATCTGAGTTTTTATCTCAAAGATTGCATAGGTAGATGGGCTTCCATTTAGCATACCAATAAAATAATGTAAAAAACCCAAATATGTGCAAGCACTGGTATGTCTTTGGGTGTATCTCTGAGTTTCTTGAAGGAAGATTTGACATAAGAAAACCTGCAATGAGAAAAGAAGTATATAATAATTATTTTTCCTAGTTTTGCTCAGTAAACACCAAGAACATTTTTACTAGTTCAGAGCAAAGTGTCCATCTGGTCCAGTGTTCTGCTTTCAACACAAGCAATTATTTCAACAGTATTTTGTTTTTGTCAGCCATAAGATAGTGACTATGGAATAGTAGGAACAGTAGGAACGTAAGTGATCACTCTAATACTTTTTCAGCCACCAGTAATTTTTAGCTCATGGGATTTTGTGACATCGATGTGACTTGTCTGTTTAGTTCCCTGCAGCAGATCTTTCTCTCAAGTACTTACCCAGTCTTCCTTTGAGTCCATTAAAACATTTTGCATTCACATCCTTTGGCAAGGAGTTGTACAGGATTACTACTCCCAGCATAAAAAAAAAAAAATAAATAATTTTGTCTTTTTGATTTGGTGTTGGGGTTTTTTGGAGTTTTTTTTTTTTGGTTGGTTGGTTTTTTTTAACTTGGCTCCCACTCACTTTTTTCCTAACAACTTACGTATCTGACATTTGTGATTAAATATAAGATGGCTTTTAATTTAAAGTATTTTGATTGTCTTAAAGGCTGAGAAGGACTGTGGGCTATGCTCATTATTACCATCATTTCTCTTGGTAGTTTTACTTAACTTATCTTTAACCTTTCAGAATGAATCTAAATGAATCTCTGATGAAGGCAGAGCTATCACAGGGGTTTATAGGAACTAATTAATGGATTTTTTTTAAAGCTTGATGATGCATATGGGAAAGAACTAAATCACTTCACCTCTTGCTGAAGGTGAAAAGAAAGAACCAGAATTTTTTGCTGGTTCCAGATACCATTTTCCTGTCTTCTGAATGAAAAATGGGCAAAGTGTATGTGTATGGGCCCAGAAGAGACTGGTCAGGGCCATTAAGACCAAAGAGTGCACTCAGGGCCCTGCCATATTGATGCACAGTATGGCTGATGTACAAAAGACTTTAGCAGAGATAACCCTCCAAAGATATTTTTGTCTTAAGTGAATTAGGAAAGGGTGAACCGATTTAGAAAAACTAACAAACCCAGTCTGTTGTTTTAAAATGTTTACAGACTAATTCCAAACCTTTTTCAAATGTTTGCATTGATTCAGGATTGTTTCTTTATTTTATTTTGCTCCATCCCTTCTGTTTGTGTCTGTTGTACTGCTCTGGTGGTCTTATGTTGGTGGTAAGAAACAGTATAATATCTGCCACCATGTCTGTCAGCCTACTTCTGCTTCTTGAGTGTTCCTGCTGAGATCCTGGTCTCTTTAAAGTTACTGCAGGAACCTCAGTAAAGTTACTTAAATGATATAAACTATATTGGCAGGATGCACAGGTTTTAGGGAGCATCTTGCACCCAGTCTGAATATTCAAATTCAACCTAAATTTTGTACGAGCTTGAGGTGTGTCTTCTCACAGCTAGGAATAGGAGTGCCTCCTCCAGCAGGCAAAAGGAAATGTCCTTCAAAATATTACCAATGGCTTGTTAGAATGAAGGTGATGGCAGCAGTTAGACAACTGAAGGCATGAACCTACAAATGGTTCTGCTTATCATGAAGTTGAAGAATGGTTTATCTTTTTTAATTTTCTCTTGTGCATCCATCTGGTTGCAGTAAGGCCTAGGACTGCACCAGTGTTCTTCACAGGACCTTAAGGCACAACAAATGTAGAGACTTCAAATTAAGGCTTAAGCCATTTTGTAGGGTGAAGTTTGCTCAATATTCTGTCCCCATTAAAAAAGGGTCCCTGGCTTTAGCTTATTGTGGCCAAAACCACAAAGAATCTGTGGATAAATACTAACTTTTGAGCACATTAGAGAGGGAGATTCTCATCTTAAAAGCAACTATGCTGTAATTACATTTGTTTGGAAATCATGTTTTATGAATAGTAACAACAGAATTTGTTTCAGTAGAATAATTTAAATATGTATCCGCTGCATCTAATGTGTGGAGGTGTCTGAAATTCATCCAGGAGAACACGTGAGTAAATCAATTATCTGAAAGGCTAATAAAGACTCCAGGAGGTCCTGAAATTTAAAAGAAATACCAGAAGGACTGTAAACAATAAGTGCTTAACAAGTGCTGACTTAAGGCTACTGAAGATATAATAGGTTTAAATTTACTCTTAGGAATGATAAAGTGTAGAAGGTCTGGCTTTGATGTATGGCCAGAACCACCAGTATGATAATTCCTGCCACTTTGATGTGGGTACCTGGGCTACCGATTTTGGAATTCTGTGTGGTTTTAGTCAACCCAGTTTCTGCCAAGGCCGAAGCTGGAGGGGAAATGTGCTATCCATAAAAGTCAACCACAGAAAAAGTCAACCACAGGAAAAGTAGTCAAATAACATTAAGAGTCTTAGTTGAACCCAAGAATGTCAATACACGTAGCATGAAATTACATCCTTGACATGATTTGTTGGGCCTACGTATAGAACCCTAACGTGATTTGTAGCAAGTTTTCTTGAGTGCAACAACAAATGATGGCCTCTGACATGTTGCTTAGTTTGCTCCTGCTGAGCTAGGGTATCTAGAGCAGACATCTTAACGGAGGCTGCTCCTGACTTGAGAGGAGTTAACTAGTGATTATGCTTCCAGTCTTTTCTCTTTGATTATTGTTTCTTTGGAGCTATGGTGGCCCATGAGATAGAAAAAAGATCATTGCAAAAACGTGTTCTTTGCAGCATTGTTATTTACAAGTTTCTGCAGAGGTTATTCTTGAAACATAGATCACACTAAGAAAGTTGGCACAGGCTTTCTGCAAGAAGTGTGTGATCATGGGTACTAGTCAGATGAGTTCCAAGTCCTGAGTAACTGTATAATTTAAAATGCCATATAGTAAATTAAAGATCATTCAATTATGCTCACATGAAGATGCATCAGAACTGATAGTTACATCTAAAGGAAGAGAATCCATAATCATAATTGAAAGTTCTCTGAAATGGCCATCTCGGTGTGCAGCAGCAGCCAAATCAAGGCGGTAAATTGCCAGCATTATCAGCAAGGGTATTGAAAACAGGACAGAGTGCCTAATTATGTAAAGCCCTGATCTGCCCAAATGCTGAGCACTGTGTGTACTTCTGATTTCTGTGTTTCAAGAGGAGGAAAAGAAGGTTTGTAAAAGGGCAACTTCAATGATAATGGGGATGGAACATCTGCCTTATGAAGAGTATCTGAAACAGATAGGACTGTTCAGTTCAAAACAGAGAAGGCTGGAAAGAATTATCATCAAGGTTTACAAGGACATGAAGGTGGTAGATAAGGTGAATGTAAAATGTTAATTAGCTGCCAACATGGCTGCGTTAGAATTAGAAGGCACATGTTGAAACTAACATGAGATCCATTTAAAACATTTCTTACAAGGCAGATAGATAGCTATTTTTGATATGTCTTGCCACAAAAGACTGTGGAGACAGTATCAGTGGGTTTAAATGAGTCCATGAGCATCTGGTCCATAAACAGACACTAAGCAAAATAGGCAGGGAGGTACTCTTAACTTCCCCTATTGACAGATTGTGATTGTTGGAGAACAGGGGAGTGACCGCAGATAAAGACCAGGCTTCTCCCTACTTAGAATCTCCTGTTTGCCACTGTTCAGGATCCCAGGCTAAGATGGACCATGGGTCTGACCCACTATGACATTTCCTGTGTTCCTGTGTTAAATGTAAATGTTAGTCATCAGTGATGGAAAACTTGCAATAGTGCATTACAAGTTGTAGGCAATAACTGTTCTTAAGCTACATATCTCCCTAAATTAATTTAAGAAGTTAGGTTGCTAGCCAGAATACTCCTTATATATCAAAAAACTAAAGTTGAAAAGAGTTTTCAGAAGAATCTGTGATGTTACATGGCAATTATTGATGTTATGTATATATTTGCTATAGAACATTGGTGATTTGGAGTAAATAAGTCAATCCCATTGTATCCACTTGACACTTTTAGCTGCTTTTTTATTATAATGGTTATATTACTCTTAAGTACAGAGGAGAAAAATGCTCATATAATAATAGAATAGTTTTGGTTGTTCTTGTAATTCCAAAGTTGGAGGGGAAAAAAACATTTGCTGATTTGAACTCGTAACCTTTTGCTCTGGAATTCTTGCACCAGGGTATTTCATGAGTATTCTGGCATCAGACGTCAGAGACATCAGAAATATCCCTGAGGTAAATCTCTCACAAATGTTTGATACTTCCACTTCCAACTGAGATCAGAAAGTGTGGAGAAGTGTGATTTTTTGCTTGTTCATTTCAGCTAACCAAACTCTTTGAAAGTTTAGAAACAAAATCTGGTTTTCACTTAGCTTTGTGGCATTAGAATAATTGGCATTGTACATATTTTAAACTCTAAGTCCAGTTAATGCTAATGTTTTAGCATTTTTCTTTTATCCAAACTACCTTGTTAGTCTTTAGTAATGTAGATATACAATAGCCTTACATGATTTACTAAATTACAGAAAAGCACATTTGCTGGCTTTTATATTTGTAAATTATTTGTGGAACTTCCGTAAGAGAGTAACTTGAAAGATGTTTCTACAATTCAGCCAGTAATTGCTAGCATGACATCTTTGTCTATGGAAGGAACTTATTTGACTTCATGGGTTTGTACTGGATGTAAAAAAAGCAAACAATATTTTGAATGATAATGACCAGCTTATTTCACCTGCAAGTATTTTTTTGATAGCTTATGAACTGAATAGCACAGATTTTAGGGATGATGAAATATGGACATTGTATTATCCAATCATTATTGTCCAATAGCTTGTGAATATCTTTCTAAAAGGTATGGACTGTGGTGTGAATATCTTTTCAAAAAGTACATACTGTGTAAATAATTAAGTTGGATACTCCCATTGATCATACTGCATGTTGCCTTATGACACTGCTTGCCTTATAGTACTGTTGGTGTTCTCTGATTACATTACTAGAGTGCATATATTTTCAATATTGAGTCTCATTCTCCTATGTTCTAATTTATTGAGATGTTTATTCATAAGAAGCAAAAGGGACAAGATGAACAACAGGAAGTGCAAGAGCCGTTTTGGTCAATCCAGTTGCTGGCTTTGCAGATTTTTTAAGTTACTATAGAAACTCTCCACTGTATTCAAGAAATACGTTTCCAATTTAAAGCACTCTGGTATGTAAATTTTCAGTTTGAGGTTTCTGCAGAGTAGTTCCCAACAAGAAATGAGTTAGCTTTGCTACTGTGCTAATTTAAAAAAAGAAAGTTGGGGCAGGGCTTTCGTGCGAAGAAATAATTTGAAAGTGTTAAAAGAAAAGTAGTTATTCAGTAGCATTAAAATAATGAAAAGCTGTACGATTCTTTTATTTTCTGCTAAAAAAAGCTTTTTCCCTTTTCCACCAATTACAAGAAAGATGTCCTACTGGTGGAGCATAGCATTAAATTACCCATTCAAGTATGGGGTGATTCTTGATCACAACCTTCTAATGCATTGGCACAAAACATGGAAATTTATTTTACATGGTACCTTGACAAGCCAGTGTTTAAAGTACTTCTATTTGGTTTGTATACAAAGATAATTTTCAAAGAAAGTTGGTGAGTTTTGTCTCTTAGCTGTACACAAGTTTTTCCCCCTTCTTCCAGTACTCCCAATAGAGTGCTGATCTTCCTGGAGGTTATCCAGATCAAGAGATTAAGGTAGTTTACAGGGGTGGGAGATATTTCATCAGAATTTATTACTGTTCAAAGCCACCAAAACTTTCCACTTAAGTCTTTAGTGTTAAAACACATGAAAATTGCTAATGCCATGACAATTTAGAAATATTGTAGGTGTTTTTCATGCAGGATTTGAAGAGAGACCGCAAAGCACCAGCAGCTGAGAACTCAGCTAACTCTCCTTAATCTTTTGCCATGTTGAAGCCAGGTCATTGCACAAGGCAGAGATGAACTATGGTTCTACTACTACTATGGTTCTGCTGCTGTCAGTTAGCACAGCTTAACTTAATTGAGTAGACTTTGTCGGTTGTTTTCTATATAAGTGAATGACTCAATATAAGATATCAAGGAGCTCAGGAAAGCAATCAGATTATAAGATTTTGAGCAATGAAAGTCTCACTGCTTCAAANGTTTGGTTTGGTTTGGTTTGGTTTGGTTTGGTTTGGTTTGGTTTGGTTTGGTTTGGTTTTTTTTTGGGGGGGGCTAGGGGGGAAGAACCCCAAGCATTAGAAAACAACATTAAGAAAACCAACCCAATGCAACCCAAAACCATTAGAAAGCAAAAGGATCTACTTGGCACAGATAGCTGTTAAATTCCTCACACCACTATTTGTACTTTACCTTTAGGAGTGGGATCTAGCTCCTTTGACTGTTTCCTGAGCATAGTAAGCAGCTGTGAAAAGTATAGAAGCTTTTAATAAGCGGTACACTAAAAAACTCTGGAAAGGCCACAATAGTGCTGAATTCTTTTTGATGTAAGCACCGCAGTTCCTCTCACTGCTTCAAAGGGAGCAGTTCACGGTAACTATGCAAAAATACACTTTTGTTAAATGCAGTTGTAACTCAGAAGCTACATTGTGTTCCCTGTCTGCTCCTGACAAACTGGTTATTGAGGTTATTCCCCATTTCCAGTTTACCACTCCTTCACACGTGAAAGAGCATGACCCCTGTCTCCAAAGCTACAAGGTAGCTTATATTTTTATTCTTGCTGCCACCTGTCCACCCGCTGCAAGCTGGTAATGCTAAAATATGTTGCTTTGAAGACACAGCAAATGAAGAGTCTGGCTTGAGGCTAAGGAATAGATTTGTCCAGGTGGTCACTATAAGCTTCTATAGCTGAGCACCAAGCTAAAAAAGACAGCTCTTAGGGATGGAGGATTAATGTTTCTGGATTGCTTTCTTTCAAAAAAAAGGATTGTTACACAGCACTGAGCGATTGAGTCACACAAGATCTCTGAGTGAAAAATTCTCTCTTCAAAGATACTATGAAAGTATTACTTCAAGGTAAAGGAATGTAGATATTTGTAATTAACTGAAAGTCAGGGGAGCTTCAAGCACTCTTACCTAAGTAAATGCTAGATGGGAAATGCCTTGCTGTCATATAAAATGTTGAGATTATTGGATAAAAATTTTTCCTCTTTCTATTGTTGGCAGGGTCAAACAACTGAGGTCTGTGCTTCTGAAGCTAGATGATTACTATTACTCAAACTAGCTTCTTTTAACTAGCCTAAGTATTTTTATATTGTAGTGCACTTAATAAGTGTTTGTTGCAAAAACTAAAATTTAGGAGTGCTGGCATGGAATTAATTGATATGTAAGACTTTAATGAAGAAAATCTCTGTTCAAGGATTTTGCTGTTCTGCCTGGTATCTGTAAGAGTTTCTGCTGGCTGAATACTGTAATCTTCCACCACTGAGTCAGGAACTAGCAAGTAAATTATTCATATTGCAGAGTAAGCAGTTGGGCCATAAGACAGATACTCTCAGACTGCCAGGTGCTGGACTTGTCTGCAGCGTGAATCTTATCAGTTTGAATTCTTATGCAAACTTTGATGTTTTATATGCTTAGGCAAAAGCCTTAGCCAGCAGAGTATTGAATAGTTTGTTGAAGATGTGTATTTCATCCTGTCCAGTTTTGGTCAGGAATTTTATTCATAGTCTGAGATACCTTCTGCCTGTGTTATCGAAACCAATATATGGTGACTAACATGATTTTCAGTATCAGTGTTCTGCTGCTCCTACAGACCAGCCATACTTTTATGTCTATAACTCTCTCTCCCATTTCTATTGAGAAGTTGCAGATAAGATATGAGAGATCCTGCAGATTTAAAGAAATAGGCCATTTTTATTTTGGCCATTGTTTTTAAAAGATTCTGTAATGCCAGATTGTAAGTTTCAGTATGAGCATGAACTTGTTTAGAATTAAGAAAAAAGTACACAGTCACACAAACCACAAACATGCAGGTTTGTGGGTGTTTTTTAATGAACAAGCTAATAATCATTTAACAAGTTTATCAGGAAAGAAAAAGACCTTTAAAAAGATTCACTGGAGTCACCGCTGCCATGTCATCTATCTTATTAGCTGTTGTTTGTATTTGTCTCTACCTTGATGCTTTGTTTTTCCCAGTTAACTCAAATAATGCTGAATTCAATGGGGCTTCACCACTGGCACAAACAGTGCATCTTTTTAGACATTGCTTCAGGACCCATCCTGATGCTACTGTGTAAAATAACAGTAAGATTATAAAATAACAGGAATAGGAACAAGATACCACCCCTGACTGTCATCTGGGGAAAGGTTGCATATTAAACAAGAGAGAGATCAGCAATCTTTTAAAAGCTGACTACTGATTCTAACTCAGAGGGGTTTGTCATCTCTCATGCTCAATATCCATCAGTCTGCACTGCAGTTTTGAATGAGGGTAGTTGTTTTCTGTGTACCAGCTGTGAACTGAGGGCAATGCTGGCACATAATTATTTGATTCAAACCAGTGAGACAGCACAGACCTTCAATATTCATTTCATCTTTTTGACAGCGTGTTAATGATTGTGTCATGGGTATTTGTGACTTTTGCTGGTCATTAATTTTAGAGAGAATAATTTCCATATAAACTATGATAATCACAGTCATTTATAGTGATACAGTAACAAATTTTGGACTGTCTCCCAGAGTGTCATCTTGAAGGAGCAGACTATTTGCAACTGACCTTTTTCATTCCTGTCTGTTGTTAGCAGTTTCAAAAGTATGCACTCATTGAAACCAATTTCAGTAACAGGTGCAGAAACCTGTGAAAATCAAGCCACTTCCAATTATCTTCTAGAAAGGGTTGTAGAAAATGAGGAACTCAGGTTGGTGTTGGAAATAACAATCCTGGTTTTTGCAGTTGGTTATATATCTGAATACATCTATTTCTCTGAAGATCATGTAACAGTTATTATTTATATCAGGCACCATCTAACTTGAGGGAGTGCTCAGATGAAGAACAAGTGAAATTCTGAGGGCAAGTGCTGTGTCCTTTCTTGTTATCATCTTTAGGATGTGAATCAGATATTTGAGTCTCCTGACTGAGCCAAGTGATTCTCTTAGCTATGCTAGAAGGAAACATTGAGTCTGTCTTAACTGAAAGTCAGCCTGGAAGATTTGTGAAGGATGATGATAATATAATTTACCATTTTTGCGGTTAATGGTTTCCTACAGGATAACCGAAATATCTTAAAATCATTTAGTAAAATCTCTGTTCTTTCTCAGACATAGATGACTGGAAGAATCTTCTCATAAACAAGGAATTGCTGCCTGCTTCTTCATCCTAAAATGACACTGAGTGATTAATATCTTCTTTTTCCTGGCTTAAGTCTTCTACAAATCTGAATTAATTCCCATCTATTTTTATTGGATATTGTATATTCTAATGAATTCTTCAAGTGCCACAAAACCAGGCTTTAATGGACAAATAATTTGAACCTGTTAATAACTAGGCTTATGCCTTCTGCATTTCCAGCACTTAATCACTATAAAAAGACAAAATAATGAGAATATTACATGTTAGTTTGGCTAAGAATAGTTTCATAATACTGAAGACATTCTATTGCAATGCAGACTGTAATAAAGGAAATAAATCCAAAATATTTATGTAATTCTTTTAAATAAGTTTTTGTATTAGATTCCACCTACTTTGCCATGTTATGCAGAAGAAACAAGTAGTGTTATTATCAATTTAAACATGTGAAGAGGTGACCCACATGGTGCAGCATTTGAAGAAGAGAGGTATTGGGACAGGTATAGTTTGGCAAAATCAAATTCCTGTAATTCACTGGAATATGAAGATTCTCATACTTGACAAGTTGTCTCATTCATAGCAGACAAATCTTACACTGCAAAGAGGTATTCCTTTTCATATGTCTTTAGCCTCAGTCTGATTTTCCTTGAATGAATCAAATTGCATAGTTGTGGTGTACAATTTGAACGTGTTTGAATGTTTTCCTTACCTGACGTGAGAAAAATATTAGTCTTTCTGGGTTAATTGAAAATGTTTAACAGTGGAGTGGTCTCACACTACCTTTCTTGCCAAAGTACCTGCAGGAGGGACTTTCACAGCTTTGGAAGTACTCCCTTTAGACAGGTTTTCAAGAAAGATGTTGCAAGGACCATTGTCACTATAGAAGGTAGTGTGACTACAGTATCACTGTCATGCCCTTCTGTTTAGAGCTCTCTCCACTGGAAGCTTCTCTACTAGGAAATTCTGGAATACTCTAAGGTCTCCACATAAAATTTGAGCCAAACAATCAGCAAATCTATATGTATGTAGTGATATTGATACCCGAACACATGCATATTTATGTTTTTTGGTAGTTGCATGAATCTCATAAAGATAACACAAATGTTGCTCAGGACAGAGATCCTCTTTTTGTATTTTATGGACAGTTTCAGAGACTGAACCATTACAATGAACTGTTGATCTGAAATCAAATTGATGTTCTGTGCAATATCCTGTTGGGCATTGTTTGTTGGAGAAGTAGAAATCTATCAACTGATGAGCCATCTTTTTCTTTGTACTTATTCTCCTATGTCAATTTGATACAAACACTTTCCAGAGGCATTTCCTCCACACTGGTTGAAGAGTAAGCTGCAGTCCTTTTGGCTTTAAGGAGTCATTACACAGTATCCAGCATTCTACTAAAGATAATGTTACTTTAACGTAGAGGAGAGAGGACTTTCTATTAATATTTACTACTGTTCTATTAAAGTTTACTATTGTTCTGACTGAAATACTGCTTCAGAATTTACTGCTTTGGAATGTACTGCTCAAGAAAGTGAAATGAAGTTCACTCAATATTGTAACATGCAAGCTAATGGAATCCCTAAATTAGATTCTTCAATCTAATGAAGCTTTGCCTTCATGAGTCATGTTCTTTAAATACATATGCTCTTGTCAAGACTAAAATAATTAGTGACTGTATGTGTATTTTTATAAACCTATTTTATAAGCATACTCTGAGATTTAAAGCAGAATCTTTGTGAAAGTTTTTAAAGAGCCCGTGGGACATTTTCCAAAGATACCTCCAACTTCCATGTGCCTTGCTTATGCAAATGACATTTGCATCAAAAAAGATGACTGGATAAAGTGAACGAACTTTGAGGCTCTAAAATTTACAAACTTAGGAAATTTTAAGTTAATTGCCAAGTCTGACAGAATTCTGAGGCTAACTTTTACTTCTTTCATGCATTCAGCTTATTTTCATTTAGATATACCTATTTAATTCTTAATTTGGAAAACTATCTGATTCACAGTTTCTGATTCACTTTCCTGTGTACAGCATTCAAGATGTGCTGCACCCTCAAGCAGTCTCACAGTGGACCACAGAACTTAGGAAGTTATGACTGTTCAGGTGTAAATCCTGCATAAATAATTTTTCAACTAACTTAAGTCCTCTCCTTAGCTGTAGCCCAAAGAGATATGATTCCATGCTTAAGAAGACTGCAGTTCAACTTGTTGACTTTAGAAGATGAATTTCAATAGGAATTGGCTGAATTAAAGATCCATTTACATGTTGTTGTCAAGGGGAACTTGGCAGGGGACCTAAAGGGTCATTAGCCTCCACATAGCACCATATGCAGATGCTTCATGACACATGACAAGGAAGGCTTTAACAGTGTCAAGAAATCCCAGCCTCATCACTGTATTTTTTACTCATCTGTTGCTATCTAGCAATGAGTTGGCTAATTTATTGGTAGATGGGCTTTTCATTATATATGTCAGTGGAGACAGTAGGAGGAAATTAAAGCAGCGTTGCTGGTGGCATTGCATATTTTACTCCTTCTTTTAGTAACTCATTCTAGGTAGAGTTACTACCTTAGTTACAACTAAGAATTGATCCTTATACAAGAGTTAAACCCAGAAATGTAAATTCCTTGAGCTTTTGAAATTCCATTGGACTTAATAGTTGTGAGTGTGCGCAAGCCAGCAATTTATTTTAGAAAATACCCAAGAATTTCAAGGAGCCACATAAGTATCAACTTTCTTTTGTGCATTACAGTTACTGAATTGTTACGTTCCACAAGTATCTGATGAGACAATGTGCATGATGTCTCAGGAACAGAAGGATAGAGAGTAGTACCTGAGTTGGTTGCTACAGAGAGTGTTCTTTTGCAGTTGTCAACTCTTGTAATTCCTTGTGTTTCAAGTATATGTAGCATGTGATCTGAGGAAATACAAACTACAGCACAGATGGCCTGAAAAACTAGAGGTAAAGTTTTAAAAAAGCCAAAAACCCCAACAGAAAAGAAGACTTTAGAAAATATTCACTGGGTAGACAGTATGTGACTGGCTCAGGTTTTACAAAGTAAACAGGACAATTTTGTAAGAAAATTTGTTTGAATTTAGCCACTCTTTTAACCATCATGGTGGCCCAACAGTGTGATTTTCTTCCCCACTTTTATTTAGACAACTGTGTCTTCAGTGCTATATAAATCATCTGAGTTAATCTGAGAAATGAAGGTTTCCAAGTAAGAGTGGCCACACCCTGAAGGCATGGCATGGTAGACAGAATGGCTTCTATTTTAGAAATTCTTCCTTTCTTCCAAAGAAAACCCCTCAAAATGTCATGCTTAGCAGTCAGAGTCCCCTGGATAAATGGAAATTTATGATGTCATCATGACACTAAAAGATAGTAATATCCATTCTAAATGTGGTTACAAAGTGGCTAGTGGTACTTTGTGTTGAGGGTGGACACGTGTATTTTACTACCACCCAACAGCTAAGGAAATCCTTTATCCCAGGAAGAACATTTATGCCTATTTCTTATTTGGTCCACTTGAATGACCTAAGTTTAATAGTATTTACACTGTGTGAGAATGGAAACCTCTGAAATTGCTCAGAGTAAGAAAGGAGCAACAAAGTGAACTAAGATTAAAATTCCCACTCAGGTAACACTTTTTTTAAGGAACACTGGGATTTTCCTAGCAACATTTTCAGGATTATTGATACCTCTGCCTGACTCTTTCTGAAGAGAAATCTTTGCGTAGGTGTCAAGTCGTGCGTGTGTGGAGAGCCCAACAAGGCCAATTTGTATTGGATCAGCTGCTTGGATCTGTACTGCTCATATAGTTTGTGCAGATGCAGATTGGGTCTACAGCTTTTTCTTCTGGCCATCTGTAAATCTCTGATAAATCATCAGAATCCACTTTGTCTGCCCAGGCAAAATCTACAGATGGAAAAAGGGTGTTGTGGTTGGGAGAACTAAAATGTACGGTATCTCAGCTTTAGTTGAAATATAGGAAAATAAAACAGAAATCAGCAGCAATTCTTTTGTAGACACAAGAATGGCCATTGTACTAAAAAATAATGAACTAATGGAAAGTCATTCAGTTTTTCTTTGAAAAGATCTGCTTCTTTCAAACTGTATTTACAAAATCTAATCTAACCTGCCTGAAAATGCTTACAACTTGTGGTATCTTCTTCTACCTTAAGGTTCCAAATAATTTTTAGTGTGGATCACATCAAAATAGAGATTATCCTACATAATACTTCCTTACATGTTTGTAATCATATAAGTGATTTTTCATTGAAATCATTGTAACGGTGGGACCCTCCAATTTGCAACTGTACAGATAGGATCTTCTGTTTTATCAGCATTTAACTGTGGTTTGGTAGATAAAAATGACAAGAGGGTAGAACTGTATTACTGAGCAGAATTTTTGTGACCTGTGAAATAACAGTGCTCATGAGTCAAATTTTGGAATCTATCAAGATTGTTCTATCAGGGTTATATTTCTCCTAAGCTTTTTTGGAGGAGGTGGGGATATTTCATGTCCTCAAAATGAATTATCTAAAGTGAGGCCCGTAGAAGACTGAAACAGAGCGCTTCGTTAACAGTGTACTACTTATTTTAAGAGCTGCTTTGTATTACCATTCATTTTGACATACGTATATTTAAGTATTTTGAAATCTGAAGCATACGAATGTATAAAGTATCTTTGGATGTATCAAAGGGAGCTTTCTTAACATAAGCTTTTGAAGTCATGTACCTTTATGAAGTGGAGTAATTTTAGGCCAATTATATCTTTTTCATACAAAGGATCATTAAAATTATTCACGTCACTGCCTGTTTATTCTTGTCTCAGATGGGTTTGTTTTAAAAATAAGCTAAAATAAAAGGAACAGCAGATCATTACCTGTTACTGAAATATCCAGCTACTCATAGTCTCACTGAAAGATCTATTATGTATTATTTTAGAAATGGGAAGTCAAATAGACATACCATTTGAAGAATTAGAACTTTTAGGACGTACTTGAATTTTTCCTTACATAAATATGCCTCAATCCCATCCTTACCCTGTTTTTATTCCAGTTCTGGAGTGAAATTCTGGCCTGGGTAAAACAAGTATTTTTACTTTCTTAATTCTCTCGTGTCAAGACTCAGCTGTTACCACTTGAACCAAGACTTTTTTTCTCTAAAGCTGTTCTGTAATGGAAGTGAGTGTTCACAATGTAGGATGGACTATGCAGTTCATTACAAGGTTTTGAGGGAGAACAGTAGCTTCTTGCAAATACAGATACTTTTTAATAAAAAGAAACACTATATTGAAAAGAAATGAAGGAGCTGTTCTCATTAGAGGAATCTGTAGCATAATTAGAAGGAAGAAAATCTACTCTGTAGAGAAGCAGCAACAAAGAGAGGAAAAATTAATGAATCAAAAGGGAATGGGATCTGAACAGGCAACAGAGTCATATCTAGCAACTGCCAGCTGTGCAGTGTTTGAGAATAATGTTGTAGCTGTTACCTGGTAAATTGTATGAAATCTGAGAAATGAAAAGATCGAAACACAGCAGCTTGAAGCAGTGCCAGGCTCCATACTGTGTGTATCTGCCTAAACAAGGAAAATGTAGAACAGTAATCCATTAAAAGCTCCCATAATGATAATAACCTAAATTAGAGCAATGATTTCTGAACTTTGGCATAGACCCTGGAGCCTAGTAGATCTCAGTATGAGAATGGGTTTGAGTTGCAAACTGAACATCCAGGCTTTGAAGACATGATTTTTCTGGACCACCTCCATTTCAGCTATTGGAGTAACATGCAAGAAGTAAAGAATAGATCCCCTTAGAATAACATTCACTAGTGAAGCAAAAGCAAAGTCAAAGTAGATATATTCTGTATTTTCCTCCTCTGAGGCCTCCCACAGTAGAAGAAAACAGGGAAAAAGCATGGCTGGTACTCCATCCAGCTGACAGAAAGTCCCCAGGGTGTGTTGTCAGATGACATATGTTTTCTTATTACCTAGGGTTTTAGCTTTTGTTTGGGTTTGATGATTTTTTTATTTGTTTGCTTTTTGCTCTGGAATGCACAAGTAATTTTAAAACTGTTTCAAAGAAGAGGGGGGAGTCCAGTTTGAATTATCTGGATTTTTCTTTTCTCTTTGCGAGAAAGCCTATGGAATTCAGCATCTTAACTTGGCCTCGCCTGATGTGATCACAAACAGTCAAATTTTTATTAAAATGTTTTGAATCTTTCAAACATGATATTGATAACTGAAATGGAGCAAAGAGACAGTAGCATCTGGTTTTAATGAATGTGGTCTGCTCATACTTGAAAGCAAAAACATGCAGGCAAAGACTGGAAATTCTTGTTCAGAGAATCAAAGTGCAATAGTGTTTTTCCATACCTGACATCTGTATGCTTAGAATGACTGGGTGACTTCACTCAACCAGTTGTTCATATTTTTTAGATTAAAATGCCATATCTGGATCTGAAATATGTTTGGGGCTTTTTCTTTTCCTACAATCTTAACAAAGCTCTTTGCTTTGGGCTCTATCATACCTTTTCAACTTGGTGACCTTCAATATTGTATATATCAAACTGGGTTTTATGTAGGAGTGCCTGTGTGTTCCTATTACTATATTTTAGTCTAGACAAATAGGGCAACCCTTTGTGGAGTTGGTTTTCTCCTGCATGTATTAACATCTGAAAGAACAGAATTACCTGATAAAACCTCCTAAACGGCAGACCCATGTAAAAGCCAACTTTAGACATACTCTGTCTTTCAGGGGAAAAAAAAGAGGGCATTGTCAAAACACATTCTGCAAGAGGCCTCCCTGCCTTGCTACCTTCAGCTCAAGTTTATTAGTAGCATTTCAGCCCAGGGCTCTCATGCACATGCTGCACACCATCAGAGTTTCAGTACCTTCTAGAAGAGTAGTAGTAATAGAATATACTAAAGAGATTCCTGCATCTTCTCTGGGAACTCATAATGTGAAGTAAGTAAACTTGTTTGGAAATGCAGCCTAGATCCCTGTTTAGATTTTGTAGTTTAAGTTCTGTCCAGTCAAGATGATGATGATGATGATGATGAATCTTTATTGCCCAACATTTTTCTTTTAGGATTAGACTGTCTTCACAGCCTAATTCAGTCTCTCTCTCTCTTGGATTCAGAGAAACAGTCACTGAGGTGCCTAGAAAAGAGGTAGTGGACCTTTTGATACCACAGAGGAGTTTCATGCATGGTAAATGCATCTAACTGTGAAGAATACACCAGGTACTTGAAAATGGTAATTTAAATTCCATTGATTCCACTTATTCCATGCCACTTATTTAAGCACGGCTTTGTCCTTGTGCTAGTATTTGAATTAAGAGTAAATGTTTGGAAAAGAATAAATGCTTTTGACCGTAAGCAATTTTCTATATTCTGAATTTTTAACTCAGTTTTTCACATGAAAGGCAGAGGATAAGTGCCTCAATTAGTTAGCAGTATCTACATTCCTAATTTTTTCAGCTTTTAAAGCTGTAGTAAAAGTGGCTTTCAGTTACCACTAATAGCTTCTTTGAATCCTTTTGCTATAATCTCAAAGCTTAGAAATCAATGAGGTTGGCCAGCTTGATTAAATAGTTTTCTTAAGTCAAACTATTGTAAAGTTAGCCTTTAAAAACAAATATGCTGCATTGCCTTTGACCATGTACAGTTTTTCTTTGGCTCCACCAAGCATGTGGATGTCTAATCAGGGGATTATCAAGTAGACTAGAGAAATATAACAAAGTTCTGTGCTCTAGTAAATATTTGTATAGCACAAGCCTGGAGAAAGTCCATGTTGTATTTTACTGTTGATAATTTAATAACTATGGCACGCCTGAAATTGTACAGTAAATGTCAGGATGTGTCAAATAAGGTATCCTGTAAAATTTAATAACCTTCTACTTAAGATAAGGTGTGTGCTTGGGTAGGTAACACTGTCGTTTATCTGAATTTTGCCAGGAAATAAAGTGAGCAGTGGCCATCCAGCTTACAGTTCATAATAACAACAATGTGAGTGACAAGCAGAATAACTCAGGCAGAAACAATCTGGTCTATCAAATGATCATGAGACCAACCAACAGATTTCATAGAACAGTCAAAATATCCGTGATTTCCTCTTGCTACAGAAAATAGACCATAGTGTAAACAATTGATTAACTGAATCTGTGTTGCTTGTGTTTAAGGGACAGCATACAGCATGGTGCCTGCCACAGTAGTTTGTTTGCACTGAAATTAAGCAATAATGATTGAGGCACAGCGCATTTCCTGGGGATTAATGACCGGCTGAGAGGAGTTGATGGCCCAAAGAACAGCTCTGGGCCATTAACCCCAGCCAGTCATTAATCCAAAGGAAATGCCCTGCCCCGAGGTCTTTATTACTCTTAGAAAATGAAAACGAAGAAAAACAAACCCATAAGGACCTAGGTATTTGTTCTGCATGGTGAAGTTTCAAACTGTTTTGTGTGTGTGTATTTTGACAAAACAAATACCTTACCAGATATTCAGCTGGAGTGCTTCATTCTTTTTAAAGCATCTTGATATCATCTAGACCTACAGTTGACAAGAGGCCAACTGGAGCACCACATGATCTTGTTTTGACTTTTATAAATCTTTTTCTCTGTGTGGAATGCAATAAAATGTATAATTCTAACCTGATTTAAGTAAGGTGATTGTGTACTTTAAATAAGTATCTTTAAGTAGTCTGTATCACCTTAATTATTTAGAATAAGAGCTGGCAGAACACCAAATGGACCTAGACACTGTTCTTTTTTTTATTTAAACCCTTCTTTTCCTAATTTTGGAAGCAATGGACTATCTATGCCTTTACAAGCAAAAGTAGTTGTAAATGTGAAAAGTGAAAAATAATTTATAATTCAACTAGTATACATATTGGATTTCTTGAGGTAAATTGCAGACCAAGTTCTTGGACATTTGTTGTTTCCTCTGTATTTTCCTGAGCTGAAGAGCACTTCAGAAAATTTTAAAAAAGATGGATTCAGATATAAATTTTCTCTCTTCTCTGTTGTGAACCAGGATAATCTCTGTAAAACTTTTTTCAGAAAACATACAAATTATTGATATGTACACTGCAGCAATATGTTTTCATTAAGTAAATTGATCCAATGTTAACATAAACCATGAACTTGCTTTATTCATTTAGAGGGTTTTTTAGACTATGCTTTCATTAAGAGGAGATTTTTTACTTTATTCTTCATGCAGGTAGCATTGGTGGATCTGCGGAACTTCTGTCAGTTGGGATGGATCAGACTTAATGGTCTACCTCTAGCCACCTCTAAGGGGAGGAGCAAGGCTGAGACAGAAGTTGCAATAAGACATCTTAGTTTCATGTTATATACTAACCTATATAGGCCAGAGATTTGCTATAGAATTTTAAATTTTTTATGGAGTTAGGCTACAGCACAACTTAATATTGGAAGATTTTTTTCTTTTTTTATTAAAAGGTAGAATTACGTAGTCCACATAATTAGTAATGAATAGTTAAGAATTTGGCAATGATTTAAGGAAAACAAATTGATCAAGATAAAGGTCCATGGAGGCATTCCAGTAAGGTGTTTTGCTTTGTTATTCCCTCATAACTTCAGTACAATCCAAATTAATTTGTTGTAAATATACACTGCGCTTTCCATATGTCATGAAATTTGTATCAGAGTAATGTTTGATGCATTATTTTCAAAAGTGAATGTAAAACTATACTTAGATGTAGTTGTGGGAGGATGTCCTGGGGGACTATAGTGACAGTGGCTTATTGCCAATCAGATGGAAAACTGAAATTCTATTCTTGCATTTTCATCCATATAAGTATGTACACATGGAACAGAAGTCTTGTAATAAAGAGCTCTTCATTTTAGCAGGCAGTTGTAAGTCAGTGCAACTGATAGCTTAGCTAAAAAAACTTTGACTTCAAGTAAGGTGTTATTTTGAGGAGAGAAGGCAATTAACCTTTGGAATAGTGCACAAACGAACAGCTGTGATAGATTATCTCTCACTGAACGTTTTAAAATTATACTTTTATTTCTTACTTCTATCCATTTATTTCTAGAAGATATGCATTATTTTAAATAAGATAAACTCTGGAGAGTCCTTAACTGGTGTTACTCATGGGATCACCAGGACGATTGCAATGGTTTGCTGTGGCCTAATAACCTGCTCCTATGTTGCTTTGCAATACTAATAAAATTAGCTTCTCCCTATTCTTCAGTGTCTCCATTTCTAAAATCAGATCTGATAAATACTTATATTTTATTTGGGGTTCTTCAAAGGAAAACAGCCATATAATGTAGGAATACTTTTATAAAATAACCCTTATTGTATATGTCATTGATACATTGATCCATTAGTCAGTGAAAATGTAGACTCATAACTTCAGTGATTATAGTGCTGAAGCTATGGAAAAAAGTTTTCACATAAATATATTTTTCAGGTTAGTAGAACTTGCAGTGACTTTACTGGTTCCAGAAAGAAGTTTTTACAATAATTTATCTGGATATTGTTGTTATCTTCCATTATCATGGTAAAGAACATTCACTGTAAAGATAATGACCTGATTGAAAACCTGCTAAATTTGCCCTGTGTGATCAGGGGTCTTTCTCACTGGGATTCAGATCAAGATCCTATTTTGGAATCTGGAGTCTTGTATGCATTTTAGAGGCACCCCGAAACCAGTACAGATTATTGCAGAATTCTTTGTTTTCTGCTTCGTACCACCTACAAAGGAATCACTTCTGTTTGGATACTTGACATCCCCATTACTCCCTTTAGAACAAGAGCTATTAGAGGTGTATAAAGCTATGTAAGTCAGGTTTGTAATCAGTATAGTTTAAATCAGCATGTTGTGTAGTACAGTACTGAACAAATAGTATAATCTTTTTAGTAAGAATTAAAAACGAAGAAAAAACCCAATTTGATTAGTTTGATTAATTTGAAAAGGAAAGAGCTAGCTTCACTTTAAGCTTTTCTTCCTCTCCTATTCAGGATACTATTCATTAGGAGAAAAAGACCTTCAAGTAGTGCTAAAACCAGGAAATATACAGTGAATGATAGCTTGGCACTTGCAAATCTAAACAGGATGTGCTGTTTTGAAAAAAAAGCACGGATACTAAGGTACAAGCAATGTCATTCCACACTAAGAGCCAGATCTAAAAAGGGGCCAGAGCTCACTACTTCATACTGCCATTCTGATTTCTACAATGTGTAGTTTTATATAAGTGGCCAACAGAGTAGACTTAGAACAGTAATATTATGTATAGGGAGAGAAAGGCCTTGGAAGGCACCAGAGCCACTGAGCATCCGTTTAACTCAGAAGAAAACGGTGAAGGCAGAGGTAAATGATGAATCCTGCCTTAAGATGTTTAAGAAGTAACCTCTTTTTCTGTTACAACTTTGCAGTGAAGGTCTCTCTTGCAGTACAACTTCCTAAGTCTTCACAGAATCAAGTTAAGTTCAGTAGTGGGAGTTTTTTCTGATTTTTTGTTTAAATCTTCCAGTGGTTGTGAACACCTCCAGAACAATAAAGTGGCTAGTATTAGTGCTCACACACCATGCATGGGTAGTACAAGTCCTTCTTCCACTTCAGAGGACTCTGCAATGAATTAGTGTAGACCATATTGGCTCAGGGTGATAAAGGGACACTTTTGAATCTTAGCTACTATAGATGAACTGCTTGAAGCAAGTATGAACACAGTTTTCAGACTTAGTGGGGAAGCCTTCAGTCAAGCAGCAGGAGACCTAAGACCTTACTAGTGCTAGAAACATCTATTTATGGACCCATTCATTTTTTTTCCATGTAAACTATATACACTATTATTGAAGCATGAGTCAAAACTCCAGTTCCTCACCTTTTCCCGTTGTGTTCTAGTTTTGGAACAGAAACCTTGACCCCTTGAGTTTTCAAGAACTGCTTCAGCAAAATGATTCTTGTTGCTGTCCACACATACACATGCCTTTCTTTTCCACCCTACAATGGTTACTTCCCTTGCAAGTGAGCAGTCAGGATTTGAATCCTTTTAGACAGAGGATGGAGCTGAAACTTTACTGCCTTCATATATGGAGAATTCTGCAAGTGCTGAACTATTAATAAAAAGAAGTGGCAGCGTGACCCTTTGCCCTATCTTAAAAAAAAAAAAAAAAAAAAAAAATTCTGCAGTTGCGTTGTTTCTGGAACCTAATCTAGAATGTCTACAAACTGCATTGTCAGAGATCCTCAGGATGATAGTGGTTAGGCAGAAACTAAGGTCTGAACAGCTCTGCTCTGTGGTAACTGGTGTGTTTAAAGGCAGGCATGAAAGCAGCAATGAAGGCACTCAGGACTCTTAAAAATGAAAACTGAGGTGCTTAATTATATTTGATGGTAGCTGAATAGTCTTTTAGTGCTTGCCTAAATTCTATATAAATTTCAATAGTATTTCTGCATCTTTTTTTGCATCTGACCCTGGTTGTTCACTGAATAAAGATCAAAATCGCACCTTGCACAGTTACCATATGTGGCCAAAACCTACTGCTTTTGATTTTCCTTTTAACATCAAAGCACTAGAAAGAGCATCTTCACTGAGTTCGCTGACATTCTTTAACAGGCTGGTCTGTAAATAGTCTGAAGTTTTGCTTTCTATATTAAAGTACAAGGGTTGCATCACATGCATAGAGTCTACTTCCTTTTCTTAATCAGGAATTGCAACACATTTTGGGAAAAGAAGGGAAAGAAATTTGATTTACTGGGTAATAATTTTTGTCTCAGAAGGAAAAAGCGTGCCTATCGGTGCAGAACACACTGACCTTCTCACAGGTCTTTTCCAACCTAAATGATTCTATAATTCTGTGTCCTGAAACAGTTTGCCACTTTGTCCTCAAAGTAACAGAACAGGTTTCAAACCGGTATTACTGTTTTCAAAATAGGTCTCATTTATGTCAGTCATGCAGACAAGGGAACTGTAAACCAGAACAAAAAGAGAGCAAACCAGTGGGAAAAACTTGTGTTCTGCGTATGCAAAGGAAACTGGAAGTGTGGCTTTTGGAATAAGAGATTTCGCTAGTGTGTAAGGAAAAGCTGAGGCAGTCTGAGGAAGCAGAACACACTGAACTTCTTGCACCCCAAGGAAAAGATGCATTGTGTTAATGCAGATAGATTCTATTAAAATATGTTCCGACTATTTATCAGGGCTAGAATACTTGTAAAAACCTGCTAGAATTTTCTTTCAAGTAAACTCTGTCTCTCATCATCAAATAAAACATTTACAGGGACCAAACTTGTAGCCCTAAACGTGCTCCTGTGTTCAAACACAGCTTCCCTTTAGAATCATCTCAAGATACTGTCTAAAACCCCACTTTCAAACTGTGATAGGTGTTGGGAGCATGTGGCTCTCTCTTTCTATATATATTAATTCATGTAACATAATTCTGCAAGATAACACACATTTACTCATGGGTTAAGATTATAATTGCATTTCAAAGCAGTTCTCTTGAAACATTCTAAAACAGATTATGTTCTTAAAAACTCTGTTCTTTACTTCGCATGTTTTAGTACTACATCCCATTAAAGCTGTGTTTGAAGTTACTAGGATTTGTTAAAAATTTGATAATGCCTAAGCAGATAAGAGATTATATGCTTTATGTATATATTTGAAGGATTTGTTCCAGCTTGGATACAGTGTATTAATTGGCCACCTACAGTGAACAGCAGTGTTTAATATTTAGAACCCTTTTCCTCATTGTTTTCCAGGCAGAGGAGCACATAAGTATTCTTTTAACTAAATTTGCTAACTTTCTGGAACACATTTAAGCAATGTGTGCTACTTGTGTCATATTACATTAACTTCACTTCTACAGACAGGTTGTATACATATGTAATAAATAGCCCCTCAGGGATCAGATCTAGATTAACTGAGAAAAACGTACTCTGCTGTACGTTAAGTAATTTACAATATCTCAGTAAACATTAGAAAAGACATGTTTGTCTCACCAGAACAGGTTAACAGTGCCTGCAGACTCAGTAATGATTGTACAATGTTAAACTATCAAGTGGAAAGTTATAATCACTTTAAATAGTCTAATTTTTTCCCCTAAAACATCAGACTATCTGGAGTTTGATACCATGATGTCTGTAATAACACCGAATGTTTATGATATGGAATGAAAGTAGTAAAGAAAGACACCAGTTCTGCAAAGGATCTAAACAGAGTGACTTAAAACTGAGAGAGGGAGGCTTGGAGAGAAAACTTGTTTAAGTGGGTAATCTTTTATTTAAATATTATTCCTTTTAAATTAAATTGCAATATCTGCAATTAGAGGTGAAACATGTTTTAGGCATGCCAGTTTTATTTACATATCACAAAATCCCCGTAGCCTCACTATTTCTATCAGCTCAGTTCTGCTTGGTAATTATTTAAATACGAGTATGGTAACTGTGCTATTGCTGCCTTTGGTTTTTATTTCCCCAGCCCCAATGTAATTAGCAGAGTGTTCTAAGTAAGTCCATCAAAGTTATTTCAGAAGACTTGAGATGCTTAACATGGACATTCCTTGCAACTCTAGAATTTATTTTTTAGATTTGCCAGGTATTGAGGAGAGGAACATAAATATAGTACAGCAAGAAATAAAAATTATATTTTCTTCATGTTAAATCGATGCATCTGTTGGCTGCTTTGATTGGCTGTGTAGATACAAGTTTTCCCAAGCCCTAAGATAATAGCGCTCACCACATAGCACTCACATAAGCATAGGATAAACCATATAATAAGAAGTGCAGTGATTTCAGGTTTTAGCCTAGTTGCCTTGTCTTTGATACACAGAAGAAGATAGAAAGTAGGGAAGCATGTTTAGAATTCTGTCTTAATTGATCATTTAAGAACAATCATCTTAATTGTTTAATTACATTATTTAACTGTCTTAAAGTCAGGCAAAAGGCCCACCAGCATAGAGAAATAACAAACTGTAGTAGGAGAGTGGCTGGACCAGAGGACCATAAGCCCTGGATTTGGAGAAGCCATTTAACACTGTTTGCTTGTCCTGAACTAGAAATAATAAATACTTCATTATACTCAGTTATTGGAGATCCTAAGACAAGAAGCACTGTATTACAAATAATCATTATTATTTTATTATATATTAGCTTTACTATAACAACAACCAAAAGAAGACTTTTGTAGATGGAGTAAAGGTAAGTCTATATATGTTATGTAGGAATTAAAGTATATATTAAGTGCATATGGAATCACTGAAGTAACTTAAATCAGTTGATGTTCATAAACATTGTGGCTATCTTTACAAGAGGTATATTTAAGTTAAAAACTAAGGTGTCATATATATTTAGTCACTTAGTCTGGTCTTACAGAAGCAGCTTGATTCATTGTGCATGCACTGTTTGAGGGAGAGAAAAAATATTTCAAAGAAGACTGAGAGAAAAGTAATTTTTCCTTCTCAGAGCATGGGAGGACCGGTGAGGTATAATCCTGTAAAACCTGTATGTTGGGGTCAGAATACCCAAGTGCAGTTTGTTTCAGGTAGGCCTGACTCTATATGCTGTTCTCTTTAATCTGTCCATAAAGAATAATGGAAACGGCATAATCATTTGTTTTTCAGTTGAGTACTTGACATAATTACAAATATGTCAAGCTTTGAGAGATGCTTGGACATTGAGTTCAGTGGAATTCACCTACCTATCGTGCTTTGTACTTATCTTCTGCAGGGGAGTGAATTCTGGGCTCTCCTTTGTCTACTCCTTTCATTCCAGGGAATAACTAGAATCTAAGCCACAAGTGTCATGTAGTGCCAATATCCCAACATACAGGTTCATCTGTAATTAAATACAGTTCCTTTGTTAAAAGAAAACAAAACAAAACAACAAAACCAGAGGGAGCAAAATGCTTTTTAGAAAGAAAATAACTTTAAAAGTAATGACATTGATTTTAAAGAGTTGTATCTAACCATACCAAAAATAAGAAAGTAAATTAAAAACCTACCATGAACTCAAGAATTATGTGGACACAATCCCTGTTACTTTAAAGTGAGATATAAATCCAGAGATTTCTCATGCCATCATTTTGTAAATAATTACAGTTCTGCTGAATCTGTTGTATAAAGTTTACATGGGAGGTTCAGTGCACCCTCGCTCTTGTTTAGAACATTCGGAACCACCAGAGAGATGTTGACATATGGCTGCACTGTTTTAGTGCACGAGACATCTACTACATGGGAGCATAATAAACAGGAGCATAAAGACAGGTTTGTGCAAGCAGTTTGGATTGACCTTTTTGGCAGCTGAAATCCATCTTGAGTACATGGTGCTGATGTGGACAGACATGTAAACCTCGTCTTGTTACCACAACTACTAGTTTTACAAATATACTCCAATGCTCAAAATGTATATCATTCTAAGTAAAGTGATTTTAAATAGGAGAGGGGATGCAGAAGCAACAATTCATAATAAGGCACAGCAGAAGCCATCTGTTAAGTTTGTGGCAATACCCCTATCGATAAATAAAGAGTTTGATAAGTATGTTTTAGACCAATAGGATTTCTTATGGTAATTTCAGGGAGATGGCTTATTTCATGTATTTTTCCCCTAACAAAATATTTGACCAACTGGTAGGGTATTTTAGTTTTGGCATTTAAAAAGAACAACTGCTGTCTTTTCAATGAGCAGTTCTTATGCCAGCATTTTTAAAATTAGGATTTATATAAATACCTTTTACTATTAAATAAGAGTCTCAAAATCTGATCTACAGCAGTGTTCTTAGAATGAATCCAATTGTGTTGCATATTTTTGAAGAAACTTTTTAAAAAATTTAACACTTTTGTACCTTTTGACAGATATCTAACATAACTAAATTTAGTCTTGTTTTAACAAGCCCTAATCTGCTGTTGCATACCAAAGTATGAGCCTCTTTGTATACTTCTAGTAGCATTTACATTCAAGAATGTAACATAATCACTCATTGTGCTAATAAATTTTAAAGTGTAATCTTAACTGATGGGATATAGCCAAATGGCACTTCACAGCTCTATATGATATTTATGTCCTCCATAACTTCTTATTAAATTAATGGAAGCACTGTTCATGTTATCTGTGGATATTGCCCGTTAGTTCTAAATAGTTATGTAATAATCAAAGAATAGACCTGTGTTTTGTCAATTTGCCTACCTATAATATTGTGAATAGCATGCTTTTAGCAGTTTTTGTAAATTTATCAACTCAGCAGTTAGTAAAATCCTGAGATCAACAAGATGAAAAAAATATTTTCATTTTTGAAATGTTAAGGGGTGATGGAGGTGCAGAGAAAGGTAGCAAAGGAGTAATTAAGCAATTAGACACAACAGATAAGCTGCTTAGCATGAGATACTCCTTATCTTGGATATCACAAATTCTACCTGGTCTACGTATCTTTAAAACAGGAGTGGCTGGTACTATCTCATAATTACCACCCTCCTAGCTTTACCTTTGTCTTTTTATAAGACCTTTTCTGGAAAGAGCAGCTGTATTTTATGCGTGTGTGCTTGTGTGTGCTGGAAAATGGTGATGAGACAGCAATTCAGAGCACTTGAACATTAATGTACAGCTAGTCACACTTAATACAGAATTATAGAGTGAGCAACATTGTTCTTATCTTGTTGCAGTCAGCTGATTTTCATAGTTGATCATAAAAAATATGCATTCTTAATCTCTTATTTAAAAGTGCAAAATACATGAACCTTTAGTGATTGACTTACCCGATTCATGCAACATGTGGAAGTGTGTTCTTTCACATTTCTTCAGTACAATTAGGAACACTACGTTTTGTCTAGAATTTGTGGCCTGAGAGTGAAAAGGTATTTATTATGACAAATTCAACCTGGAAATTTGAAAATTTCAAGTCTTTGTTAATCAATATAATCACAGAATGGTTGAGGTTGGAAGGGACCTCTAGAGGGCATCTGATCCAACCCAGGGCTTAAGCAGGGTCGCCTACAGGCAGTTGGCAAAGACCAGGTCCAGACAGCTTTTCAGTATCTCCAAGGAGGGAGACTCCACAACTTCCCTTGGCAACCTGTGCCAGTGCTCCATCACCCTCCCAGTAAAACAATGTTTCCTGATGTTTTGAGGGAACCTCTTATATTTCAGCATTGCCCACTGTCCTGCCACTGAGCACTACTGTAAAGAACCTGGCTCCATCTTCTTTGCACCCTCCCACCAGTTATTTATACAGATAGATAGGACACACACCCCTACACCCTAAGCCTTCTCTTCTCTAATAGAGATCCAGCTCTCAGACTTTACCGGTATGGGAGATGCTCATATTTTTTATAGTCTGTATTGTGTTGGCTGGTTTGCACTGCATGAAGATTGTGAGTTTTTAATGCACTTGTGTTGTTCATGGCACTTGATCAGGGAGGATGATATTTACTCAGGAAACTGCCTGAATATCTGCCTCCTAGGATTTGTATGATTGTGTTTTGCTTGTGACAGTACTCACTTGTACAAAATAAATCAGTGGAGAATAAGTTGTCAGATACTACTTTTCTTTTTAAACGTCCTGAATCCTAAACCATTTTCCCACCTCTTTATTTGCAGAAGGGCAAAAATACTTGAGAATTTCTATATTGTGGAAATGGCAGAGCTAAACTCAGTTTAAAGTTTTGATTGATCTATATTTGTTCTTTCCTTAGTATGGCACTTTGGCAGAGGGGGAAAGTGAGAGGGGCCTTTTCTCTCTCACCTGAACCTTTTAAGTTTCTTTCTGCTTGCCTTGAGAAAGCCTTTCTTCCCTTCCCTTACACATATTGTGTTACCCTATCGTGGATTCATGCCAGGTTCTGGAGAGCGTGTACCCATGCCAGATCCTGGAGAGAGGATTTGGCCTCACAATGTTTGCTTTGTGTTTGCTCATTACAAGTAAGGGTGTTTTGAAAGTAGCCAAGTTTGAATTTGTAGCTACCCTTGTATTACACAGGCCTATGAAATGTTTTATGTTCCTAATGTTCATACACATTTGGACAAAATGAGTATATTTATATGGTTTTCATTGTAAAATTATTGAAGAGGTATCCTTGGTTCTTGCTGCTAGTGGAGTTTAATATTGCTGTCCTCACTCGAGCAAATCTCCCAGTGAGATCAACACAAGTTTTGCCTGAGGAAAAGGTTAAAAATTTGACTTATAACGGCCAGAAGGGAGTTGTGCTTCACTCAACTTCTTTTAAGAACTGCAACAGTTTGAAATCTCAAGTATTAAAGATCTTTTGAGCACTCCGCTTGCAGGAAGGATACTCTATATGAGCTGACTAAGAATGTCTAATAATTCTACTTGTGTGAAAAAACATGTATGAAGATGTTAAAAGTTAGCTGGTTCCGCTGGAAATCCTAAATTTTACACAGTTCTACATTTTTCCACTGAGACATTTTTATTTATTGTTATTCTGGTTAAATCGGTACTTAATCCATCAGTAAGAATTCCATGATAAAATTCAGGCTGTGCCTTGGGTGACCTGTCAGAAACTGTATATCTTATTGCTAGGAATCTTTAGAGACTTGGGATTTGGTTTTTCTCCTGCACATATATGAGACGTCTTTGGCAAAGGTCACACAAGTTTTATCCCACAATATTAAGTCACAAATGAAATGGATTTAAGTGGTCTTGCCCTACTCCCTTGTGAGTGCTTGCTCACATCTCAAAACCACTACATAATTTGTCACAATTCAACATGATTATCTGTCTTTGCTCAGGAGGACTATAATAGCTAAAGAGTGAGTTATATTGCAGGTAAGGATATAGGATTACTGGTAGAGCTGATTGAACGAGCTTTCAAAACTCTGGTCTAAGCCTATCTGACCCTAGCTGGTGCTTACTTTCTTTTATTTCCTCTTTTTTGGGGAGGTCTGTTGTCCTCTGGGCTTTTTTGATTTGTTTTCTTATTTTTTTTTTTCTGGTGTGTTTTTTTGTTGTGCTAAAAAATACTGTAGATTGCACCAAAAATGCCAAAGTAAAATAGGATAGCAAACAAAGGCTCAGCTGACAGTGTGTAAATAGACCCAGCAATCTTTGATTCAGCTGTCCTCGTGCTTGAAAAAAGTTTTTCAGCATGTAGACAGAAGAGCATGTTAATGGTATTTTCTAAACGCTGCATGTCCAAATGATCTAGATGGGATCATAGAACAGAACATAGTTTGAAAAGCTACCCTCCCACACACTCCCCCCCCACCTGCCCCATCTGGGTTCTTTGAGAAATGGGGCATGTCCTAGTTGCCAATCAAGCTGTTATGTAAAGTCTCTAAAGTTCAGTGCACTTTTTGAAATATTTCAGGGCTTGGTACGTTTTAAAGAAACGCTCCTTTAGCATAATGAGCTGTGTATATCTTCTTCATGTTCATTAGTTGCATGCTAATGGCTATGTTTAAAATTCCTTCTTATCTTGTTTCCTGATTGATGGGAACTTGAAGCAACCTCTAGACTTCCAGAACTCGTTCAGTTACTGCCATTTTCATTGGCAGAATAAATTATTTGATGTGAAAAATATTATGCACTATTTTGATTCCTTGTTCACTCCTTTATTATGTATTTATCTATCAACATCTGTTTTGTTTTCTGTAGGTCTCTGATGAGGTTCTGTATTGTATGACAGCCTCTATTATTTAGCAGACTGGCACAACTTTTTACCTTCTGCCGTTGCAGCACAGGACAAAGGAATTGCATGCGATTCTTTTTATTTTTCCTCTGCTTCTGTTCTTCACTGTAGCTGTTTGGGTTAAAAGACAGACAAACAAACAAATCTCTGTGGACTTCAAAGAGATCAAATTAAAAAAAAAGCAAATGATTTGTTAAAGCTAGGCTGTTTTGCTGTGTTTCTCTCCTGTGTTTTGTTTTTTTTGGGGGGTTTTTTGTTTTGTTTTGTTTTGTTTTTTTAAATTCTGAAAAGAAATAGCAGGCTGTAGGCACTGCCTGTGGCTTGCTAGCCTTGCTTCTTGTGTGGTCTGTGCAGACTTTATGATTTATTCAGCTAATGGGAAAGGAGCATGACCCCCAGTGGCCACAGAAAGAGAGCTGCATGTGGGTTTAATGCTTTCACCACAAAAATGTCTGCTATGACTAAGCTGTGTGGCTGAAGTCACTGTCTGAATGGTGCTAAAAAGGAACTTAGGCATTAAGTGTGCACTATTTACTATAGATTGGCTCTTGGGATTACGCCAAGGGTTTCTTACTCAGTTTCAAAGAATAGCATGGAAGCTGCTAGGAAAATTAGAGCTGTGCAATTTATTTTTACCAGTCTCCCCAGTGAGTGACCCTGTGAAGGATTTGCCTCATAACACTTTTTTTCATCGGTTACCAAAGAGCAATTCAAAATGTACTGGTTTGTTCGTGAGTTTTATGGGGCTTATTGTTTACATTTTCCCATCTTCTACTTCTCTTCATCTTAACATGGCTTTCTAATATGTTTTTGCGTTATGTATTTCTTAGAACCATAAAGAAAACAGGTTTGGGCAATAGTTAAGTATCATTGCTTGAGACTAGTTACATTGCTGTCTCCGATTTAAAGGATGAACCTCTGGGCTAGATTAGGAGTCTGCCTCTGTCCTTACTCAAGAGAATGGCAAAAACACAGATTCTTCATTGGGAAGAAATTGAAATCAGTCTGTTTTATTATCGCAACACTGCCACTAGTTTTACTTGATTTTGCTGAGGTTTATGGGCAGGGTAAGGTACTCTTTTTGCCTACTGATAGGGAACTGTGTCTTCATATGGGTATGTTGAAAACAAAACCACCACTACAACTGATATTGAGAGAAAAAAAACCAAGGTGTTTTGTAGTCTTCAAAATGCATTTAGAAATTTGGTGTTCCCAGCACTAACATCTTTTCTTCATGCAATGTATGAAAACCAGTGGAACACTAAAAATTAATCACAAACACTTTGCTAGGGGTTTTATTTGTTTGTTTTCTGAAAAATGTTCTTTGTTACCTGGAAACGGTGAGCCCACCTTTTTTTTAAAAAAAAATATATATTCTAGAAGAAAATGAGTAAAACAAAGAAAAAGATACAGAGCTCTAGGAACTGACATTCCAGATTCTTTCCATCCTCCTATAGTTCCTCTTGGTCAGCTCCAGTGAGTATAAGGCAATTAAGTGTAACTGAAAGCAAGATTTGGTTTTAGTATTTATGTTAGTTATTGAATTATTGGCAAACATGTAGAGAAGCCAAAATCATCATGTATGATGTCCTTTTAGATGAAATATCTGACAAAGCAAAAGTGGCCATTCTTTTCACTAAGCTTTGGAAAATTTAAAATTTAACAGACTTTATGTAAATAACAGTGCTTTATGTATATGTCTTTGCATTTTGTCTCACAGTCTTGTAGACTTGTCTTGTAGCCAAAGTTTTAAAATCTAGATGACAAATGTTAGGATCTTAAATCGTATTTCTGCACACAGCCATCAATTTTTATAAATGCTGAGAACTCATAGAATAGAAGTAAGTAAAGTTTAAGACTGCTACAAGTGTTTGGCAGTTCTGAAATTCAGACCATTTTTGATAATAAATATTATTGAAGGAAAAAAATCACACGGCATTTGCATTTACAGAAAGCCAAATCTGGAAAACAAACAAAAGTTATTATGTATGTAGGCAGATATGGTTAATTAGTGAAAAACTATTTTGTTGCAAAAGACCAAGTATTTTATTTTTACATGTATTAAAAGAATTTATTTGTTTTGCATTTTGAAGTAATCTTATGTATGTGCATAGTACTTATTTTATTTTAATGAATTCCAAATCATTGATTGTGTCTTGTCAAACGAACCCCTTGAAATTAAGTTGTTCATCTGAAACAGCTTTTAAAAATACTTTTCCCTTTAGACAGCAACTGAAAGAAGTTATTCATACAGTTCTATTTCATAATCTTAAGACAGAGAGGTTTAAAATTTTTGCTTGACTCTGGTTTGAAGTGTATCCTTCCTGTCTAGTTTTCTGGGATGTCTGAAATAAGGTTGGTAAACTCAAGGTGGAAGACTTTCTGCTGTGCTTAGTTTATTCCTGATTCTTTTGCAATCAGGAAGAAAAAAATGTGAAGAAGCCAGCAGTGATGCTGTTATCTAAACACAGAAATTCGTGAAAATGGAGTAAGGGGGTTCTGTCGTAGAGGATTAGTCCTGTTTTTAACCTTATAAATGTTTGTATTTCCTGTTTAGAGGAGGACTCTGCCTTTGTGCTGCTCTGTAACCCAGCACTACAACGATGTGGTGATTGTACCATAAGAGAATTTGAAAAGTCATTGCTTTGAGTTGTACAGAGCATTTTTGCTGGGCTGCTATACATTGTGGAGAAGTTCCCCTCTTCAGGCTATGGGGGATGGTAAAGAGCAGTGGAAATAATAATACTGAAAGTCTACTTACCTACAGCATGCAAACTGGTGTGTGTGTGGTGTGCAGCACAGATGCCTTGTCAGCAAGAGACATGGGAGAGGACAGCTGTATGTATCTGGCATGCAGGTGTTTCAGCTGGTATTCACACTGACTACTGGCATGCAGATTTTTTTTATTTTTTTTTTCTCTTCTAGTGGAGGAGGAAAAAAGACAGTGGGAGGTAAAGAAGAGGGATCACCCACAGTCATTTCCCAGAATGGAAGAGGAGAAAAGCAACACATCAGCTCAACCCCTGTTTACACATATAACTGGCTCAGCTTTCCCTTGCAAGTATAAATCAAATGGTACAGACTTGGGATGTTTTTCTCTCTCCCGTGAAGACAGCCTCTTCTTTTTTTGACTTATGAGGATTGTGTTAGTACTACAGGAGTTCTAGGTTGCAAGCTGTAAACTTGACTCTGGGTTTTCTTGACTGAAAACCTCAAAATTTTCTATTCAGTTGGTTTCTTTTTGCCTGGGAAGTCACATAGTGACTTCTGTCACTATGAAGTTCTTTGGTACTTGGGAACACTCTTTCTGAAGATACTTTTCAGGTATCATGCAAGCATCTGCCTTCTGTGCCTAAAATGTGACAGGCCTGGAGAAATTATTTGAATTTCTGAAATTCTCAGTAGTGATTGATGACTGGTATAGACCAGAGCAGCTCTTGGGATATTCTCACCTAAGTCAAGATACAGACCAACTCACAGAAATTGTACGTAGTTGTATTCAGTGATCTGCTTGGCTTAATTTCACTGTTCTGTGCAATTTAGGCTTTTGATAATGAGGTCCTAGTATAAATTACTGGGGTCTGCTGTACCCACATAAATATAACAGTTAAAAGCTAGAGTTAAAGCTGTTTTTCCTCATTTCTCCTTTTTTTTTTATTTTTCCCTCCTCATATAAATGTAGCAGTAGGGAATCAGGTTTTTCATCTATATTGGACATGTGCCATTTAGTCCTACATCTGTTCTCTGACAGTAGCCAGTTTCAGATGCCTTAAAGGGGAGTATATAGAAATGTAAATTATTATTACTGTTTTATTTGCTATAGTACAGTATTAGTACCAGATGCCACTTGGGGATTGACTCTGTCCTCATTTGGGATATACGATATACTGAAATCTCATCAACCATTTACTTTTGCCAAGGTTGCATTGGAACCTTAATCCCCCAGTGCTTCCTCATGGAGGCTATAGCACTGGCTGTGCATGTTCGTGGCATACAGAGTTCATAGCATAAAACAGAGATCTGACCCATTTAATTGGCTACTGGCTCTTTCATGTCACTTCATGTAATCTGTACATGTAATCTGGTTTGACTGTAGCTTGATGGTTCACTCTTGTACCTACCAGCCCTTACTGCCAGTCTCACTAAATCACAGAGTTGTTACAGTTAGAAAGGACCTCTGAGATGCTAGGTTTGCTTTTGCTGTTTGTACAATGATAGCAACCATTTACTTTAAATAAAATTATAATGTGCAGCTTCTGTTTATTCTCTGGTTCCCATTCTATCACCATCCTTTCCTGTACAGTTCGGTTTTGCTCTTGAGTCACAGAGCAGTGTTTTCTTCATGATTGTCTGTTAATTAGTCATAAAATCTGAAATATTTCAATCTGTTAGTTTATGGGAACATTGTCTTTGACTTCTCTGTCACCGAAACCTAAGCTAAGATGCTTTTGCTTGCTGGAATTTATGATACAGCTTTAGTGTTTTTAGTATGCTTGAATTATTACAGCCAATATCAGGCTCTAGCCTGTTTCTTCATCCTTGAGGCTTACTTTCTTTGTCCGGGGAGCTGCTCTGTTAACACCATGCAATAGTTTGTCAAACATGTTTGGTGGACAATCAGTCTCTATGTGGTGGATTGACTCTGGCCAGAAACCAGGTGCCCACCAAAGCGACTCTGTCACTCCCCCTCCTCAGCTGGACAGGGAAGAGGAAATATAATGAAAGGCTTGTGGTTTGAGATAAGGACGGGAAGATGACTCAGCAAGTACCTTCACAGGTAAAACAGGCTCGACTCAGGGAAATTAATTTAATATTAAATTCTAATTGCCAATTAGAAGTCAGAGTAGGGTAGTGAGAAATAAAACCCAAATCTTAAAACACCCTCCTCCTGCCAGGTTCTGCCAGGTCCCTGTTGTGGCATGGGCTTCCCATGGGGTCACAGCCTCCTTTGGGCAACCACCTGCTCCAGCATGGGGCCCTCCACAGTCTGCTGTGGGTATCTGCTCCACTGTAACCTCCATGGGCTGCAGCAGGACAACCTGCCTTACCATGATCTTCACCACAGACTGCAGGGGAATTTCTGCTCTGGCACCTGGAGCACCTCCTCCCCTCTCTTCATGAACCGTGGTGTCTGCTGAGTTGTTGCTCTCCCTTCTCTCTCCTGGTTGCTGTACTGCAGGTTTTTCCCCTCCTTATTAAATGGTTACCAGAGGGGCACTACCACCATCACTGATGGACTTGGCCTTGGCCAGCAGCAGGTCTGTCTTGCAGCCAGCTGGCACTGGCTCTATCAGACATGGGGGAAGCTTCTAGCAGCTTCTCACAGAAACCACTGCTGTAGCCCTGCCTGCTACCAAAGCCTTGCTATGGAAACCCAATATACTAGCACAGAGATTATTATATATATCTTCTTGAACCAAGCTTTTATTAGTAATATGTAGTATACAAGTCAGCAATGTAGTTGTCCAGGAGAAGGTTTTCTAAACAACTGGGAATTTTGCCCTTCACCAGTTAATATACTCAAATATTTAATCATGTAGATGTTATAATCTATCATATAATGCTTACATACCAGTGTATTTTCATATTTGTCTTCAACTTTGTATCTTGACTCATCTTACCCGTCGCTCATGTACTCGCTGCTTGACATTCTATCTCATCTACTCAAACTGCCCCACTGATGGTTGCTACCAGAAGAGGAGGTGTTCCTGTCATCTTCCTTTCGCTCCCATCCAGCAGTTGCTTCTCCCTTACATCAGGTCTAGCATGTTGTGCCATTGCCAGGGTGTCAGTTCAGCAAGCATCACTCATTTCTTGATGGGGGAACAAATGAGTCTTCCATTGGAGCAGCTCACTGAACTGATGTAGCTGGGGGGCCTCAGGGTCTTTACTTCCAAATGGAAGTGAAGGGGAGGGAAAGAGCATTCAGTTTACAGGCTGGGGGTGGGGGGAGTGGGAATTCCCCTTTTGGCAGCCACCTGCAGCTAGACCAGATTATGTATAATGTCAAGCCACATTCTTAAACAACTCACAGTGTTTCTGATCTAGTGAGTCCAGAGTGTTTGATGTGCTTAGTGGAGATCTAACTTTTCAAATAGGTCTGGCAGCAAGTACTAAAAAGCAGGTGTCCTCCAGATTGGTGTATGACTTATATAGCCAAGAGAAGGCTTCACAGAAGAGCAGCTACTAGAAAAAAAACAGTCATAAAACAAATAAGACACCAGTAGTTTAAATGGGCAAACGTTCACAGAGGAAAGGACCTGGCAGCTGACACCAATATTATTATTGGCTGAAAAGACATTTGAACTTTTTGGCAACAACAAATGTCACTGTTGGATTTCAACAGGTGAAATTTATTATAACCTTTGCACACAAGTAGTCAGAGAAAATAATTGTGGGTGTTCAAGGGGTGAGGACTATCTGCAGCAATAGGTAAAGAAAAGACTTACAGTATATAAAGCAGTCATTGCTAGAAAGTACAGGCGAGAACTGAGGTTGTCCTAAGAATGTGACACAGAAAATCAGAGCACTGGGTGCCTTCTTTTCTATTTTGAAAAGCCTCCAGCCAAGTTCCTTGAAATGACACTACTGAGGAAATGTGATCTTTCTCAGATCTTCTAAATGCAGACAGTTCAAAGCACAGGAAAGTCACATTTTTCAGGGCCTTAAGGGAGGTGGAGGAGGACAACTACCAAAAAAGTAAAGATTTTAAGAAAGAGAGAGATTGATGTTGTGTTCAGTAAACACAAACCTTGGGTTTACAGCATTGATGGCAAACTGTCAGCTGAGACAGAAAATCACATCAGAAAGCTTAAGAAAACAATAACATGTTTTCTAAGAGCAGGGTTTTACCTGTTTCTTCTTTGCGGGAAACTGTTCTTTTCCTGTGTTGTAGTGAAATGTCATGCCTAAACCATGGTTCTAACCATCCTTTTCTCCAAAATGGAACATATCAAATCTCTTTCTAGATACAGAATTATATGCCTTGTATGTGATACGTTTCATAAGAAATATGCTCTGCACTCAATCAGAATATTTGAAAATTAATGTGTATGGTAACAGAATTTTATATATTGAATAGAGTAATTTAAGATATTATGCTAAATATATTTAATTCAGCGGAGCAGAAATTACAGTTTCTGTTCTCAGCAAGATACTGTGTGCAGCTATCTTTAACACATTTTCTGTGTTGAAATGTATACTGGTACATAGTCCTGTCTTGTTTTTATCCTGCCCTAGGATATAACTGGAGAGAAAAGATTTTATCTGAATGGACCATTTCCTATTGAGATACAAAAATACAAAAGAGAATTGCATAAATGCAGGCGCCTAGGTATCCATTTTTGCATATGTGTGATAATCACAGTTTGTAAATATTTGTTTTTTTAGTGAAAGAAAGATTGTGAGATATGGTCCACTTTTGAAATAGTTGTGTACTTTTTTGGTTTGTTGGTTTTGTTGTTTTGTTTTGTTTTGTTTTGTTTTTTTGTCAGGAGTACTCAAACACTGGCATGGGTTGCCCAGAGATGATGTGAAAACTCTGTCCTTGGAGATACTCAATACCCAACTGGGCAAGGTCCTGGGCAACCTGCTCTAGGTCACCCTGTTTGTAGAGCAGGTCCTACAGTGGTCCCTTCCAACCTCAGGAATTTTGTGGCTGTTACTCAGAGACCTGTCTGCATTTTTTTCTATCTGGGTGTATGCATGGAGAGAAAAGTGCATATCCTACTAAGTTGATGGTTTATAGGCAGAGTAGCTATTTTGTTTATCTTTTTTATGTAGTTTTCTCTGTGTTTTAATATTTTGCAAGGACATTTCTTTCAACAACATCCAGTTTTCTCAGTTTTACCAAAGAATGAGTCTTGTTTTTCTTAAAAGCTGGAAATGCTACTGTACATGGATTACTGATATTCCCATAGTTGTTGACAGTCTTTGACAGTCAGCTGTGTCTTTTGCTGTTGCTGCTAAAAATCTAAAACCAAAGAGACATTGAAAAATGTTTTATAATCTGAAATGTATTTTCTGCTGCAAGCAGGTGAAATCATATTGTTAGGAAAGGCCTTTCACTAGTATATAGTGAGATGTGTAAAGGATAGACGGCCATCTTTTGAAGTAGTATTGCAGTGGCATGACAAAGTCTTTTATTTTTTTCTTCTTTAGAATTACTAGAATTTGCATTGGGAGAACATCCATAGCCCTACCTTAAGAAATCTGTGGGTCACCCTGGATTGAGGTGTATCACACAATCTGAATCCTCTTTTATGTCTCTTTTTCACATCTGTAACTCTGCTAATAGGGATTTCATTGTAAACATCTTTAAACATGGGTGTTTTCCTTGATGGTAGAGTAGGAACCTGGATAAATCAGTTACAGAAACAACAGTTCATATACTTCCCAGGGGTGTGAATTTAGTCTGCTAGAAATATATTTTGTTTTTTTAAAGCAAAGGGATGGGCTGTATATTGCTTGCAAATTGAGAGGAACTTAAGCTGTTTCTATATAAGCTTCTTAATGTTAACAGTCTCTTTGAAAGGCTGCACTTCAGAGGATCTCAGTTTTGAAACCTCTTAAATGATTTTTCTATGCTTTTATCATTCGCTGTATATCTCTTCCTTTTGTTTGAGTTCCAAATTTACTTGTAAGCATTTTACACTTTGGAAAAATTGAAGATTAAAAGCTAAGTGCTTAGAATTTGGAACTTCAATCTGCAGTTGGCAGAGCTTTGTTTCTTTGAACTATTAAATTATGATAGGCCTCATTCTTACTTGGTACTTGGAGAAGTAGCCCATGTTTTTAAAATTTTGGGTGTCTACTACTTTTTTCAAAAAAAAAAAACCCAAACCCTAAGCAAGCAAAGTTTTTAACATCTCCTGATCCCAATGGGAGTTAAGCCCTACTCTACCATCCTGCAAAGCAGTTATTTGTGTATCTAGACAAATTTTAGTTGTTACGATTTTTTTGGATATTGTGACTCTGGCACACCAGTGCATTGTAATGGGGATGTAGGTTAGGCTTGCAAGGGAATGAAAGAGGGTATTATTGTAAATGAAAATTAAATTGAGCTATTTCTTCAGAAGTCTTTGTTTTTCTTTCAAAATGCCTTTTAATAACTGTCTGGATGTCACCTACACATACCAATACTTTCTGGATGCCAAGTACTTTTCAGAATAAAAATGCAGGAGGTGGCCAAAGGTTCAAGGTCAAGTGCCAAGTAGGACAGGAGAGAGAGGACATCATTTTCAAGTGCCTCTTGGTAAAATAACCAGAGAAGACAGTAAGCCATTCATAAGGATTAAGACTAATGGGTGAAAGTAAATTGTTTTAATTAGGTTTCTGAGTTTTAATCCAAAACAAAACTTGCAAGAGGCATATTGTAGATATCAGCATTTGATCCTACCCTATTAAATACATTTTCGGCATCTCAAGAAAAAGCAGCAATGGGATCGTCATCATCTCTCACCTCTCATAATATCTGTAGCACTCTTCTTAAATTATCAGCTGCCTCCCTGCCTGGCATGAAACTGCCTTGATCTTGATTTACAATGGTGGTAATGCTTTTGTTTAGTCTCGTGGTTAGCCATTTAGTAAATATTTTTAAGACCACGTTTAACAAAGATACAGAATGATAGTCTTTACATTTACTGAGACTTTTTCAGGTTTCAGAGTGGATAGATTCTACTTTGCTTTTCATTGGTAATGGTATTACACCTTTACCTGGTTTTATGCAAGGCATTTTGGAGGAACTGTTTTAGATTTATATACATATATCCCCTACTATTAACCACCCTGTTCAATCCAATTGCCAGACTGCAAGTTCTTTACTGTGCTAGTCATTTAATTCAATATATGCAGTTCCATATGAATTTCAGTTTGGTAATTATATAACAGCATATAGCAACGCCCCAGTTGAGTTCAGAGACAGGCAAGGAATAACCATGAAATTTGGAAGAGGAAACAAAAGAAGCATGTGCCACTTTTTTACCACTTCCTATAGTGGTCCTAAATATGTTATAGGCAAAGAACAGAGCTGATCTCTCCCTTATGATATTGCCAAAGAACTCTTAACTAAAAGTCTGAAAGAGAAGATGTGGATGAGGAGTGGGGCATGGCACTTCTCCATACCTAGAGTTGTCCACTAACTAAAAATCAGTTTTTTTTTTTTTTCGTTTTCCTGAAGTGTGCAGTCCTTGAGACTTCAGGAAAACAAAACCCAAGGATTCATCTGCTTACCTTCTTTTTCTGTGTATCACTATTCAATGACACTTGGATTAGTTTTGTTTGCTGTCATTACTGCCACATACCAACCAGATTCCAAATGTGCATGTCCTCAAGGATGATAAAATTTCAGTTGGAGAAGCATAAAGGGAGGAGTGAACGTTCTGAGCATTTTCAGTAACAGTTTTTAATGGAAGTGCCATTGCTTCTTCCAGGGCAAGTGGATGCAAACAGTGATGGTTGGACTTCTTGTCTGAACCTTGCATTAATGAATTCCAGTTTGTTGAATGTCTGGTTCTGAAAAAATCTAGAACATTTTGCTGTGGAAACAATAGCCTATGCATCTAAAAAAGTTATATAATTTAACAGTGGTTTTAAAGGCCTCTTAGAGCTCAGTCAATTGTACATCTCACTGTCTGATGTACATCTGGGACATACAGGACCTAAGTGCCCCTTCACTGAGCAAAAGAAATATAAAAGGTCTTTTTAAACTTGGAGAGACACTAATGAACGTTGTGTATGTAGTCTTTCTCCCTTTATTTGAATTAGTTTTCCCCAAAATAGGGTTATTTAAAGCTTAACAAACACATTCTTACTGAAAGTACCCTTGAGCATTTCCTCCTGAGGGATCCTGCAGTTAGCAGCTCTTCAAAGAGTTAAATGCTTTAAAACATTTGCTTTTAGCATAATTTCTTGCCTTTCAACAGTATTCAAGGAAGCCAAGTGAGAGAACACACTATAATTTTGGATGAGAAGGAGCTAAAGGGAAGCTTCCTTCATTTCGTTGCTTTCAGTGCCAGTCTACACAACAGGTCCAACCTTTTTTCCCTGGCAGGAAGGAGAAAAGAAGGAAAAAGCAGTGGCTTCTTCAGCATAACTTCTTCTGCTCCTTGAAGTCCGGCCACTGGTCTGATCTCTCAAAGTTTTTCCTGGCTTGCATTGACTTGCTGCTCAGAGAATGAACACTGCTTTAACCCGTGAGGAGCTGAGTCGCTCGGCCAGCCATTGACAGCGGGCCACTGTTTCCTTGACTACTTTGTTTCTGAGATGCAAGACTGACACAGATCTGTACAAGGGCCGATTTTGTAAGTGCCCCAATGGAAGGCCCCTTCAGCCACTATCTAGTTACTAAAGCTTAGTGAATCCTCAAGGGGAGCCTCCTTGGCACCGGATTGTGCCTTTTGCAGAAATTCTGTGTTGGAATTTTTAGCGTAGGTTAGCCCTGTTGGACGCTATGTGTTTTTTAAAACATATCACTCAGCTGGCAGTAACAATTTTGTTTATGTTTCTGCAGTGTTTAAAGTTCTTCTTATCTGTTGTCTATGCCCTTTATCGTTCATAGGTCTGAGGGAGATAGAAAAGACCTGCTGTTTAAATGAACCCATCTCACATAGAGAGGAACAGGCTGCAGAGCTCAGATGGACATCTCTGACCACTGATCTTAGGGTCTAATTAGACTCCTTCAGGGGGCAGTGATGAGGAGCTGAGAGCTCCTTGGCTGGCTCAGTGAAGAACAGGGAGAGCTTTGTGTACATAACCTCAGTGTTCTTAGTTGTATATGCGTGTTTCTATTGGCCTTCTAGGTCAAACCGCCAAGTAGCAGGGACTGAGGGCGGAGGTGGAGAGGTAGGCAGGCAAGCCAGGAGCAAAGACAAAGGTAGGCCCGGTTCTTTGGAATTATTTTGGATTGGCTAGGTAAAAAGTGACATTTCCTTATTACTCTGTTTTTTTTCCACAATAAATGCGCTTCCTATTGCAGTATTTTCAACCAGAAATGTGTGTATATATATATATGTGTGTGTGTGTACATGTGTATGCGTGTTTAAATACAGTCTTCATGACTGTTAAAAGTTCGAAACTTGAAGGACTGTGTATATGGATGTGGTTTCAGAGGTTGAATGTCACCCACAGTATACCTGCGCTCAGAAGATCATGTGCAGGCACACCGTAATGTGCTGAATTAATTGCAGCATTAGCCAGCTGACGTCACAGCCAGATGGAGACGGGGCCAAGCAGTGCACGCAGCCTACCTCCCTGGCAGGCAGTGTAGAGTCGGAGGTGATGCAAGCAATAATTCTGTGCGGTATTTGCTTCGTCTTCAGCTCATTGGCTCCAATCAGCATCTGGACCTCATTGTTTTTAGCATTTTCCAAACACATAGGAAAATCTGTGCTCTGAAAATTTTATTTAACAGTATTTAAACTTCCTTCTCATGTTTATATGTACTTATTTTGGGTTTGCAGGACTTTTTAACCTCTCTTCTGGTCCATCAGTGATAATATTTCGTCATATCCATAGTAGGACTGAAAAGAACACTTTTCCAAAAGGTGGGGTGGTTTTGATATTTGCCTTACACTGTTTGATTTCCTATTTCACTGATAACTAGTGGTTTCTTTAAAGACCATATTGTAAAGGAAAATTGGGCTTGTAATGCTGTTTTAACTTTTATCCTGAATGCCTTTCATTTCCTTATAGATGGTAACTTGCAGGATTGGGCCCATGCTGTAAAATTTATACAAAAAGCTCTATCAGATTTGCTGGGCACAATTGTGAAAACTGTTCAGTATATCCTGTTTTCTAAATGTCAGCTTTTTCTTTTTTTTTTTTTTTTCTTTCATAGTGGGTGGGCTGACTAAACAGAGACTTTTTTACATGGTACTTTGCTGTTTTCTAAACAGACCAGCTATGTATGCTATCTAGTTTATATACAGCTTTTTTTTTTTTTTTTTTCTTTAAACCAGGGTACTCTTATAAATATGTTGGATTTAAAAGAAGCTAGTCCTACAGAAAGTGCTTTGTTTGTAATATCTAAAACTTTTCTTGATTTTTTTTTTGTTTGCATATTTTATTCATTACTGTTCTGTGTGCCACTTTCTGTGTGTTTTGAAATAATTATGCATAGGTCCTACAATACAGTAGGGCCAATGTTTTTAAGAGTTTTTGTTCTGACACATAGCATGGAATGGAGCTAATCAAAACACAAGAGTTTACTTTGCACCACTCACTGCAGTTTTTAAGATACATATTAAACATTATTTTGGGCCTTACTACAGCATATGACTTTAAAGCATTAATGAAAGACCATTCCAAATTAGGAAAATTAGAACAAAGAGCCATTCTTAAGTAAATAATTAGTATTCTTAAAATATATCGGCATGTAAATACTTCAAGGATAATTCTGCTACTATGTTGTTTCTTTTTGGCTTGCTGGAGAGTCGAAAGGAAAGCATGCTTTTGCTGCAATTAATGCCTCTAAATGGACCACATATGAAATGATTATCCTAAATAAGCTGCATAGCTACTGCCTGGATAATCCTGCAGGCAGCATATCAGATGAGGTTTGAGGTACTGCGTGGTAGTATTCATAGTGGAATTAAAGGCTCTTCTGAGCAAAACTTGTTCCCAGCCAGGGCAACAGTCACAAGCACTAGGAAAGTCACCTGAAAGTTGCTGTCGGGGATGTTGCCCAATCGTTTTTCACTCTGAATCTGAAAAGGAGTTTCTTTTGGAAGAAACTGTTTGGAGCAGGGCCGTGCGTGCCAAGAGCCAATAAAGTGCATGCTGGTCTCTCTTCCTGCAGATCTGCTAACCAAGCTCCATCTTTATTTCTGTGTCATTCTTTTTTCTTCATGTACTCTTTTGTTTTGTGTGTTTGGTTTGCGTTCTTTCTTGATTATTTCTTGCCATCTTCAGTATTCTACCTGTTCCTGACAGAAGAAGGAATAACTCCTGCAATTCGCAATAATTAGAGGTAGACCGAACTCCTTTTCCTAGACTTCAACTGTGCCCCCTAACATGTAAGGGTTCTTGACTATCATGTTTGATTTGATAGAGCCTATTGAGTGACAGAGTTGAAGGCCATGATAACCAAGTGACTAGCCAGTTAAAAGCTTCATTGTTTGAAAATTTAAGTTACTGCTGCATCGGTTTTCTGTTTTGTTTCTAAGAACACTGCTTTTTCTTTGTCACTGCACCAAAATGTTTGAGGAGGATGTGTACTACTCTTAGATTAAACCTGATCTTGGTCCTGTGACAGTGTCGATACTCTGGCCTTGATCTCAACTAACAATTAACATTAGGAACATCAAGAGTTTCTGCGGGCTAATGAGTCTCATGTTAAATGTTCTGTTTCATCAGCGGAAAAGCTTATCCAGGAACACACATTGGAGAGAAATTTTTTATTTATATCCAGTTTAATCAGTTTGGTTTTTTGAAGTTTTTGTTTGTTTGTTTGTGTTAGTTTGTTTGTTTGTTTTTGTGGAGGTGGTCTTTGATGCTTCATTTGGTCATTTGCTCTACCACAAAAGTATTCCTGGGGAGCGACTGAATTTTAAACTGAAGGGAGCAAAAAGGCAGCCTGTTACGTTTACTTCCCAGGTTCCATTGCCCACAAAACAGCATCACTCAGTGGGGAAGTAGGGGGTTCTAGCATTCCTTTGGACGTGTGGGAAATGGCATGTGTGTTTATGTGGCCGTGGTTTCACCTTACACATGGACCACCAGGTTTTAATGACACATTTGGCCACAGGAGGTTCAAGCCACTGACCACTATGTTTATTCCAGTGAGCCAGCCTGTTGGCATTGGGAAACCTTTTACCCCAGTTTACACGAGGACATATAAATCAGACAACAGATTTCTTGTCTATAGTCATATTTTCAGTATTGGCACTGGGGATTCCTAAGGAAGGCTCTTTTTTAAAAAAAAAAGTGCTACCTGTTAAAGAGGGTTGTCATAGAGGGTATTTTTGAGAAGGATGTAGCACAGAGTTGGTATGGAAAAATGACTTTAGGCATCACATCTTTAAAAGAGTATGGGTACAAACAGTCTAGCTCTTTATGATGTCCTGCTTCTAATGAAGGCTTTGTTCCACATCAGATTCTTAGTTTTCAAAGTAAATAAGGCTGGATGCTGGTATTTTCTTCAGAAACCTCATGCACATTAAGACTGTTTAGGGTGGAGGGAAGTAAAAGAAAACTTGTAAGAGAACTGAGCTATTAGTTTTAAAATATTCACCAGTAATTTTTCTTCAAATCCATTCTTAAAATTACTGTGGAGGGAGAGAAAGCAGATGTCCCAGCATTTTTGGCAGGTTCATCTCTGTGCAAAGAAGGTTGAAAATGAGTGTCTTCTGGTGTTGATGAATATTGAAGGGCTCTTACCTGTGGCTATAATGATGACTGACAAACTGATGTAAAGAAGGGGTTGGATGAAGGTGGAACTACATAGATCTAGTAATAAAGTGTTATAGAAAATGATCTTGCTATATTGGTATAAGTCTGCATACTTCTTGTACTAGAACTATAAAGCTTAATCTGTTCTTGATTAAGTTAAAACTGAAATATCTAGTTGGAGGCATATGTATATTTGTTAGTGAAGTCAACCCTGAAAACTTGTGGGATTGGTGAAAGCTTGGTTGTCTTTGGTTCAGAGTTTTTAACCATGCTTACCACAAACTACCTAAAATATAAAGAGCCTCCTTTTTACTCAGCCCTTTTCTGATGTTAAAAAATATTGGCTGTTTGGCAGTTTGACATGATGGACATGCCCTCCTACTCTCTTCTATGGATCATGCTTGTGAAGTAATGGCAACTTTCAATTAAACGCTTCACAAGCTGTTGCTTACAATTATTAGGTTTGAAAGATTTTGCTTGCCAGAGTTTAGTTGTTTTAGATATTTTCACAGTAATGATTTAATTTTTATAGTGTGCTATTGAATTCGCTTCTTTTCCCTATCATTTGTCCTGACTTGCTGTTTATATTGTTTTGACCACTAATAATACGTTCTGCCTATATACTGCATGTATTTATTTTCTCATTCTCAGTATATCACCAACAATGATTGAATTATATGCTGCTTACTATGAATGCACACACAAGCACAGAAGCATTCACTGAAGTTCTCCTATTGAAACTTTTTATTTTCTTTTACCATTAGCATCTCCTTCCTATCTGCAAGTCTGCAATGCAAGAAAAATAAGACAGCTTAGGAGGTCTGCAGCTACATTTTGTAGCACAAAGTAATTAGTTACTACATGAATTATTGGGCAATCTTCATTCGCACAAGTTGCATTTGGTAACGAGACATTCCTTGAGAAGTGCAGTGGGGATTAATTAACATTTGGTATATTGAACTTGTAAAGTATAAGGGCCCTAATTCAACACTATTTAAGCATGTGATCAACTGCAAGCACATCTGCTTTATTTCCGTTGGAATCAATGGAATTTAAGCATGTGCCTAAAGTTAAACATGTATTTAATCACTTTCCTGAGAACAAACTGCTGATTTAGAATTTATAAAAGCTATCTTTTTTTTTGCCTGAGATCTGTAGAGGCAATTCCTAATCAGGCTGAAGATAAGAAGTTCTCTCTCTATTTTCCAAATTTTTTTTCATTTTCTTTTCAAAATGACTTTCTTTTATTTCCATCAATGCATTAGCTTTAGTGCCCATGTTTGCTCTTAGAAAATAATTTCTGAAATTATCTGAAAAGAAAAAAAAAGAAAAAAAAATATCTGAAAGAAATAATGGGGTGAGCCATAAAGTTTGTCTATAACCATCACAGATTCTCATTCAAGTTCAAGGAAGTATTCCAGTTTATGCTATGAAAAATACATGAAACAGAATTTTTCAGAAAAATAATTTTGTGTATTTCATATTCAAAATGATATGCGATTAAGTAAACACTCTACAAAATATTCTTAATGGTTAAATAAAAATGCATATCTGTGGTTTTTACTAGCTCTGATGCTTCTGTCCAAAAAGACTTTTATACGTGAATCATTAATCCATGGTATCAGTGATATTAAGTACGTATTTGATTCTTTAAATATTTATAGTTTGTGAATAGTTGTTATGCAGAACTCTGGGCAGTCACTCCAAAGAGATAACAGCCAAACCTGGCAGAATGATAGCAGTTAGACTTGACTCTCTCTCTTATAGAAAATTTCCCACCTTTGCTTTCACTGAAAGATTTCAGACAAGAGCACTGCTGTCACGAGACTTTTCCTTCAGGCAGCATCTAATATAAACTTCTCAAAGTGATCTATATCCTGTCATTCTATATGACACCAGTAACTGTTTTACCAAGGACAGGCAAAACCCCTTCTTAGCTTAATTTTACTGTCTAGGAAGTGTAAAGACTTGGTCAGCAGTTGGAAACTCTAATATACCTGGGCTTTGCAGGTTTCAGTAAGTAATACAAGTAGTAGAAATTTCTGCAAGAGCAAGCTCCGCTTTTCTTTTCTCCAGATGTTAATCCATCCCAACAAAATGGGAAATCTGGAAATGATCAATCTTCTTTGTGAAAACTCTAGTAAACATATAGCAGCTTCATTTCCAGATGGTGAAATCCACATTCACCGAGCTGGCCACCAACCACTCAGATTCACCTGAATGAGGCTCTGTGTGTGCTCACTCTGTCGCTTCTCTGCCCATGTGCACATCCCCCTTCAACTGGTGATTATTCAAATAAGTTCTTGCTTGCAATCAGCTATACCCAAAATGTGAACTCATCACCGTCATCTTACGTCATGTTTTACCTGTAATATTGTGCACGTAGTGAATGATGGCTCAAGCAGTTAACTCTGTTGTGCAGCTTGGACAGTGACATCTAGTTCCAGGAGTCATTTTTAACCCCAGCATCTTTTTGTCTCTTTTACTTTTTCCAGACATTAATTCTTCAACATCTTGTGAGTTTCACCTCTTTTTTTTTCTTTTTTTTTTTTTTTTAATAACATCTGCAGTGGTTACCCGAAGAATGGCACATAGAATAACCACAGAATAAACAAACAGTGGATTATGGATTTGCTGTTCTTTGACACAGACACACAAATCCCTGAGAACAGAGAATATGACAGAGGTGGAGAAGAGCAAAGGAGGAATGCACTTTAAAGCCACTTCTGAAGAGGGTGTTCCATAGAACAGCCAGCTTTTACCTGTGCTCTGAAAGTTGACTACAGTAGGAAATGGTGTTTAACGAGAAGCTAAGTTAAGTAACATATAAGTAGTATGTTTCATATATCATTTGAAATCTAGTAACACTCATATTCACAAAGTATATAACTGTGTTAACTACTAGTAATATCTTAATGTCTTTGAAAAAGTCATTTGGATTTTGAAATACTTTTTCATTCCTGTTATCACTGAGCAATATTAAAGTAGTTTGAAGTTTCATCTGAAACATCTAAAAGAAATGAGTTTTTCAGTTGCACCCAACTTCTTCAGTTCCATTTTCTGTCCCTAATGTGCCTGCGTGGTAGATGATGTACCACAAATTAGAAGTTTCATTTTCTAGAAACATGGGGCAAATGTAAAACAGCTGAATGATATTAGCAAATGCTATAATTGAGTAACATGCTTTTAATGGTCATGAATGCACATTCTGCAAACATATCTCATGTTTGTGACTGTTACTACAGCTATTAGGAAGACAGCTTAAAATCATATTTTATTACAAGTATGACAGTTTTCAAATAGTAATGTTGCAAGTCATGAACTTGCAATCTAAAATATAGCAAAACCACCTTGTTTATTTTTTTGGCATTTCATAAATTGAAAATGGCTAATTCTTCTTAATCAAAGCAATAGAAAAATTACACATCATCAAGACTTATCAATGCAGAGCTGTCAAAACAGGGTGTCTGAAGTTGGACATTTGAAGTCATATTTATATCACTGATTTTAGCCATTTTTAAGTTATGACAGTGAAGCTAAGATTGTTATCAAGACTCTGTATATTCCAGGGTAGGATATCCATAGCACCATAACAAATTTCCATCCCATCTTAAAATCATAGCATAGGTAGATATGGTGGTTTGTGTCTGGAAGTACTTGTTTCTTCTACTCATTGTACTGGGAACCCAGCTGACAGATCAGATACCTGACCTTTAGATGGCTAGAATTAGGTGAGATGAATGCTCGGGATCATACTTTAGGATTTAAATTTAAGTGATACAATTCTTGAAATGTTTACTAGTGTGTACTATGATGCAGTGATTGATTCTTTAAGAAAAAGATACACTTCAGTTATTTGTTACACTTGGTAGTCTTTTTTATTCTTATGAGTACATACTCTTCTAGCATGATGTGCTTGGCTTACCCGAGTTGGTAATGACCTATGCAGCTGAGAGTCTGAATGTACATACTTGGGTCTTGATCATGGAGTAAATGTAGATTGCAGTTAATTCCAGCAGGCATTTACACAAGTCCATGAATGATTAATTTGAACTTTAGTCCCTACTTCAGGGCATTCTAGTTCAAGTTTTAGCTTAGTATTCTGTTTGCTTATTGTTTTATCCAAGTAGGTTTGCCCATTTGAAATTTTTTGTCTCTTTTGTCAGGTAAGTACTGTTGTACATTCTATCAGTTAGTGAGATGTTATGAAGCAGTTTGAGCTAAGTCAAGTCCAAGCTGCCAGTGGTGCTACTGGTAGCCTCCAATTTTGATTAGATAAATATTTAAACTAAGTGGAACACCCTATTGAAATAATAAAAGTTTTATTGTCGCAGAACCAGTGGTTACTAGGAGTTGTGGAAACTTCAGTGTAGACCACCATCTGGATCAATGCCACATGATGATCTATTAGACCAGCAGGGTGCTCTCATTAAATGACCTTTGTGTCTTGTCTTAAGCCAAATCCATTGCCAGTGTTAAATTACAGTAATAAATCTCTACTAAATTTCAGAATCAAAGTTCACATTCCTATAGTTTTTATGTTAGTCTTTGCTCTAGTTATTTTTCTTTTATGCATACCTCTGAACTTCCTAGCTATGGATGAAAACAGCAGCACCACCACCAAATATTTGGCAAAAACTTTGTGGATTTTTGGCCCAGTTCTAGAATCATTTGGCTTAGTTATATTCTCCGATAACATGCTCAGAGATCCCAGGGCCTTCACTGGGTATTATATATCTCACGCATTTGAAGACAAAACTGAGATTAAAACCTTTTGCTATTGAACTGTCCTTAATTGCAGTGAGAATACTTGTCTCTGAAGTAACTGCATTCCTAGAAAGTTTATATTCTTCCTACTGTCCCCAGAAAGATAACCCTGTTATATTTTCTGTCTGTGTTTTACAGTACCATACTTACTGCTTCTGTTGAAAAATCTACCCAGGTTATTTCTAACATATAGCTGCCTACTTCATAATTGCTTGCTTAATTGGCAACACAGCATCTCTTTATAATTTTCTTTTAATACTATTCTTCTGATACTGATAATATTTTTTTTAGGAGAGATACTGCCATCTTAATTTCATTCATAAAAAATGTAAAGGGAACTTCTTTTCTATATATATTTTTTAAAAAACCCAAGCAACCAAACCCAACACAAACTAAACAAGAAACCTAACAATAAAATGGATTCACTTAAATGTGTTTTTTGTCAGGGGCATAGAAAAAGGGTGATTTATAATAGTATCTTAATGTGCGAGCGAAGATTACTGGCCCACTGTGCTGAATCTTGTAAAATGCCCAGTGACATTCCTGCCCAAAAGCATTAACAGTTGGTATAGGCAAGTTAAACAGTAGAAGAAAGAAATTATCATTAGCCCTATTTTACTGATAGGTAAATGTAAATTCAAACAGGCTTAAGATGTGTCTAGACTGAGAAACTAAGGTGAATTTTAGCAGGTTCATTAGCTAACACATTTTAATTAATCCATTTTTAGCCATCTTTTAATGACCAGAATGCACAAACAGCTCAGTATCTAAAACAAGGCTGTGATCAATGATTTTCTGAGTAGTGGCTACTTTTTTTCCTTAGGGCTGCAGTGTGCTGGCACTGCAGTATGAGTATGTTTCCAAATAGTTCTGACATAATTGTATGCATTGTTAATTATTTTTATATATATATATATATAAAATAACAATTTTTGCAGGTGAGGTTTTTGTAGGAGCATATATTCTGTGCATACATTTCAGCTGTCCTTTGCCTGATGAAAATATGCTGGGAAAAGTATGGAAATTGTAGCACAGCTGTTTCATTTAATACAGCATGCTTAATTTAGTGAAGAGGTGGTCAATGTACCACCAGATTCAAAAAGAAAACCAGATTAAATGGATTTGCCTGATACTTTTACTGCATTGGTTAGAGGAGTTTAACAGATGAGATCATTTTTTAGGAATGATATCTATTATACCCAAGAGGTTATTGAGCGGGGATCATTTATACAATTCTGAAGCACCTGAGTGATTTAAAAGTGTAACCTTGATTCTCTAGAGTAACACAGAGACTTGGGAGCCTAATTTCTGTTGTTTTTTAAGGACATTTCTACTCATAACTGCCCACGATTTTTTAAAATGTGGACTCTAAAGAGGGATTTACTAATGGATCCCAGAAGAAGACAAGACTATATTTGTAGTTATGTTTTCTTCCAGAGTAGAATTCTTCTGAAACAGAGGTTTTCAGAACTTGCTAGGAAAGTTTCTTGTCATCTTGGTTTAGGTCTTCTTCCAAATGTAGTTTTAATGAAAAGCCATAACTCAAGTTGTGATAATTCTTCAAATAACCATACCAAAATCTGTAAAAGATTTTGGGTGTGACTGTCAAGGCCTGTCATTTGTCTTTGCATTCAACAGAAAGCCAGTGAACAAACAACCGTACTGAATGAAGTGTCAGATGTACTTTTATAATCTTTTGGCATAGTAGTTTCAGTGGCAATAGCTGTGAGCAGCACCTGAGAAGTTTAGCTGCTCTCCATACACTTTCTGTTCAGGACAGTCCCTACCCTGAAGCTGCTGTAAGCAAAATAAAGAGAGACAAGGGATCATATAATGTACAAACAAGAAACTGGGGATTAAAGGAATTGCCAAAGGCCCTAAAGAAGTAAGAGAAGATGTTAGATCCCTCACAGAGGTGGTTTGCCAACAGCAAGGTTGAAGTGCATCAGTGGGCAGCAGACAGAAGAATATCCAACACTGGCCATTTTGCATCTACGTCCATTTTGCAGACTAACACATGATTAAATGATTAGTCCCTATGGATCAATGACTATATTGCCACTGATGTAAGTGGAACTAAGATTTCAAGCAAAATGTCTACCTAGAATTGTCAGTCTTGTGTGAGCTTTTAAAACAGAAGTGCCAACTAGTTTGACAAAAAGATCAGGTTCCTTAATCAAATGTTCTTTTTTCCTTCCTGCATTTGCACATTAGAACAATTGATTGATTTTTACAAGAAAAGATGTAAACAAAGTCAGCCAATTGCACTGTTAGAGAACTTTGTTTTTAATGGCCTGGAGCCTCCTCAGTCACAAAGTTGCAGAACCATGAAAGTTCAGCTCAGTTTTCAAGGTTGTACTTTAACTGTTAGTTTCATTTTTGCCTGATGGAACATAACTGTAAGTTGGAAGAGTTGTTTTGTTGATTTTTTCCAAGTCAATAGAAATATAACAACTCAGTAATAACTTGGAATAAGCTATGCTTTTCTTAAAAACGTCTGTCAAGTGAAATGAGTGATACTTTACTGGCAGTTTAGCAGAGTAACCACTACGACGGGATCAGTATCTTGTGCTTTAAAAATAAACTTCTTTGCTCTGAGTCAACATCTGCTTGCCTTGGCCTTCATTTAGCAGCAGGAGACCATTATCCTGTGATGACTTTCTATTCCACTGACATCTCATCTGGTGCACCGATATTCTTAGTATTTTACTCCCCTGCTGTGCCCCTTCCCCTCAGCCACACACACACAAACACTCTTTATCTCAGCCTGTAGAATGCTATGTTCTGCTCTTTCTGTGAATAGGAGATTACACATAATGTAATCAATCAGTTGCTTCTAAAACTAAGGAAAAGTGTGTCCTTCCAATTAACTTCTTATATGCTAATAAGCAAATGGCAACAATCTTGGATAGGTCCCTAAAACTGTGAACATTTATCTAAACTGCCCTGACATTCACAATCTGAGATGGGGGACTAGATCATTTTTCTTGCAAAAGTTCCGGCCTTTCAGATATGGTCTGGTTATTGCCCAGAATAGGAAAATAACAATGAAATAAACCAATTGAATTTTTACATAGACTTGTTTTAGTTTTGGGGCAAATATTTGGAGGGAAACTGGTTTCCCCAGACTTATTTGAGATAATGGATTTAGTAAATCTGAATAGTAATTTGAATTTATGGTTTGGGGGCAGTTAATTTGTAATGCTATGTTGTTTTATAGAAGAGAATACATCAAAGGACGAATTTCTTCAGCTTGACTTCACAGGTTTCCTCTCCACAAAGGAAAAGAGAGGGATGTAATGTCAAAATGTAACAGTGTTTGTACTGGAACAGTCCAGAGGTCTATTTAACCTAAGAAGTCAACAAGAAGATGCTTGAGGAAAAAGTGTAAGAAACAGAGCAAGAATTGTGTGATTCTACAGCTTTTTTGCTTTTATGATGGTGCAAGGACTAGATGAACCCTGGGGGCAGGGAAGGGAGGGAAATTGCTGTTATGGTTTGCAGAGCTTCTGGAAGCACTCAGTGCCTAATGGGGTGAGAAGTTTCCTCCTTCTGTGTCCTTTTCTCTGTCTCCTACACAGACATGCATATCCCCACATGGGCTGAAATAGTGGAGCACCATTATGGGATGGGAGGATGTGCATGCTTTGTTTTTTTGGATGCACCCAGAAAGCCCTCTGTGTATCAATCAAAATGCGTCCAGTTTCTCTGTGTATCCTTTTGAAGTGACTGCAGTGAGTTCCAAAGCCAAAACCTATCCTTCACTATTATTATTTTTAATCTAAGTAGGACTAAAAGAGGATGTGTTACGTGATGGGTTTACAGGCATGGTTTGAACCTGTCACCAGCAGCAAATTACTTCTCTCACATTAAAATATAACCTCCTCAATGCTGTTTATTATACCTGAGTGTAAGTTGATTGTGATGGGCCGTGATTGTCAACTGATGCAAGTAAGCAAGACAAAGATGGCTTTGTTTGGCTTTCTTGAGTGGTTTAAGTTAATGCATCTGTATGTGACCAACTGGAAATCTCTTCCATTTACTTTTTTTCAATGTAAAATTATAAGCTGTACATTTTCTTTTTCATCCTACCTTCTTTAAAGAACCACTGTGGGAACTTGTAAGATAAAACTGCTCTTGCTGCCTCCTGCTTCAGGTTATTTAGTGCATACTGCAGAACCACTGTGTGTATTTTTCTTGTTCATGCGTTATTTCACTGCCTCATACCAAAGCAGCTAGAATGAATTGGCATTCAGAATTACTAAATTATTCTAGGTGAAGTCAATATACAAGTCTTTATGCAGCTTTATAGTTTCCATTTTCCAGCATTTTCCTAGTTCAGATCTTTGACTGTATTGTAGATCCTACCCTTCATCTATTGCCAAATATAGTTGACATTTTCATGGAGGTAACTAAGATGGGAAAGGAGGAAAAAAGTACAGGCTTTCTCACAAATGTGTCCTGGATTTCTTGGAAATGTTTTCAGAAATTACATTTTCATCTTGTACTTTATTATCTTGTATTTTGGAATGCTTGCAATCATGTCATTGCATGTATTCTGCCAAGTTAGGTGACTACATTAGGAGAAAGATCACCCTAATCATTCCCTTTTCTGCTCTGCCTTGAGGTAGATGTAGACTTAGTATTTGATATCCCTTGAGATCACAAAAGTTGTGACAGGAAAAACTGTTGAAAAATGCTGATTTGTATTTGCAGCCAATTGAAAAAATGTCATTTGAATCAAAGGCTGCATTAGAATTCCATGTGGCATATCTCTAATTTCTGAATAATTATTCAGAGGTGCTTTAATTAGGGTGCTCTCTATTATTATAGAGAGCACCCTAATTAAAGCATTATTGTTATTACTTCGCACTTCTTAACTATGAGGAGAAAGCAGGCTAATGTGGCAATGGGAAAATGATACTCATATTTTAGACTATTTTCCGTATTATCTTACAGGTCAATGCCATATTGAAGAAGAGCAGTTTTCTGACCTTAACCTACATGTTTTAGAAAGGTGGTCTGCCTGAAATCAGCTTGGGGTAAGGTTATAATACTTACATTTTAGGCGTTCGATATGTAAGGCTGCCAAGTTTGCGCCATTAGAGCAACACATACAAACAGAGTGCCACATATACATAAAATACAAAAGTATATGTGGCAAGTTTTTGATCCAATGCATAGACACAGCAAAGAAGTGCATGTGAGCAGGTCTAATGTATTTGAGAAGCACTGCACTAACTGTGCATGCTCAAATCAAATGTATGGTGCTGGGACAGCAAATCTGGTACTTTTAGAAAATTATGCACTTATTTCTCATGTATTCTGCAGTAAAAATGTCCATTTAGTATGGAAATGCCACTTTACAAACTGTACAATAGCCAGCTATCCACAACCCACAAAGGTGAAACATTCTTGACTGCCACTAGAAGCAAATTTTCAATTTAGGAAAAAAAAAAGCAGTTGTAAAGGAAAGTAAAAAATTTAGTATAGCCTAACTTAAGCTTTTCCTTTGTATGCAAAACTGCCACAGAATTAATCTCATCTCTGCTCTGTGCTTGAGTGAAAAGAAGGTGTTTTCAAAAGAAGCTGTCTTGCCGTATTTACTGACATCAAGGAAAATAAACACTTATTCTGTTTATTTACAAAAATGTCCCTCAACCCCACCTGCACATCAAAAATACGAAAGGAAAGATGAAGAGGAATGTAGTGAGAATATCCCAGTGATGCAGGGAAACTCCTGTCCCCCCGTGGGAAAACATGTTAGGGTTCCTCACTAGCTCTGTCACTTAACTCGTGATTGTGAAGTTGTGTCCTTGGAGAATGAGGTTGTTTCCTACCTTGTGAAAATGGTGCAGCTTGTGTTCCAGAGTGATGGTACAAAGAAAATATGCAGAGAGATTAACAAGAAAAAGCAATCACCTGTAAGGCAGGAAAAATTGGCAGCCCCTTTTCCTTTTTTTGACAGAAGCAGAAGACTAAGAATGTTATGTCCAGAAAAGAATTCTCTGTCCTCAAATATATATGGTTTAGCATATTCTTACAGTGCATGAGTTTATACTGTTCCTAAAAGAAGTAAAACTTCACCTAACTTTTGATATTTTCATTGCCCACAGACAAGTCTAATCTTACCCTTTACTGAATTCTGTGAGAAGGGAGTTATTTCTAATTAATCAATGTTGCTTTGTAAGGAGGAGGAAATCTTGAACAACTCCAACAAGCTCTTTTTCTTTTGGAGTTGGGATGCAACCTCATTAAAGGAAGGGAGTTGGAGATAGTCAACATGGCATTTTTAACATTTAAAGTTCCCTAAATTTGTGAATCCCTAATTTTAAAAATATGTCTGTGTAGGAAAGATACATTTATGGAGCACACTAATTGTTAAAGGATACCTTGTCAGATATGTTTTGATAGCTCTGTTAATGCCTTTGCCCTTCATTTTTGGGAAGAAGGCAGTCCTTACCAAGACAGCAAAGCGCTGGATAGCCATTAACATTGGATACTGTTCTTTGAATGCTCTGCTGAGGTCACATTTGCTCTCCAAACAGATAGTGAGCCTGCAAGCGTGGGAGCCAGCTTGTCTAACGTATATGATGGCTAGCTCGGTTATTAGCTAGCTTGCTACACCACACACATAACTGTGTGTGCTATTTGTGCCACACAGATAATTTGCAGGCTATCTGCAGAGGTGAAGGGTGTACGTATAGAAAGTGGGAAAGTCAAGAGTATGCATACTCTAGCAGTCTTTCCTGAAAGGCTTCATAAACATAGTCATTGCATCTCACCCTTTATACAACTGTAACTTCCAGACACAAACTTTAGAGGTGGTATTGTGTTTTTAATTGTATTTAATATTCTCAAAAATATTAATGGGGAACTTTTTTTTTCTGCATATCCAAGTAATTTCCATTATTTAGAGTATGAATGATGAGGTAAGCCAAATGCCATCTAAAACACTTTGGGGTTTTATTCAAATGTATGTTTATAAATACATCTTGCAAAAGGTTTCTTTACCCTGTGTTAGCTCAGCATTAATCCTTGGGGAAAAATCCCAAAAACTTGTGTGGTCAATGAAGACATCTAGTAGAAAATTGATCTGCTGAGGTACTTCTCAGAATGAAATTTGCTTATATGAGATGCTTATTTAAAGTTTTTTTTTTTCTTAAAATCACACAGCCCCACATGTAATCTCTTCATACAGCACTCTCTCTACTGTCTTCTGTACTCTCATTTCATCTGCCTGGTTCCTTTTCTCTGTCTAGTTTTGTCTTCACCATTTTTCCATGCTGCTGGTGAACTTAGGGTATCAGCTTTTTATTCATGTGCTTTTTACTTCTTAGCTCAGCTGATGATATAGTAAGTATTGAAAAATATAATTTATCAGCATTTTCCAGCACAGATTCTTTTCTGATGTTGACAGTACACTAAGGGATGTGTGTAAGCAACAGCTCTGCTGTGACATTTAGTGTCCTGTCTGGTTACGGCTATGTCACCCCCTGCCCCCCCCGCCCCCCCAGCCCCATAATCACTCACAGAAGTTTTAGTCTTCTTCAGCAGTCATTTGTTCTTTGATACTTCTGGAATGCAAAGGATCCATTTCTAGTCCACACAAGATATATTGCAGAGAATATGGATGTACGGAAATCAGAGCTTAGCTGTTTTTTGGAACTGCCAACATTTCACTGTAAACACAACTTCAAACAGAGCTCCTTTCTCTAGACTTAACATTTCTCCTGAAATTCACAGCTTGTTTTCATTGTCAATGTGCTTGTGGCAAAAGTCTGTTATACTACAGATAATTTTCACCCTTGCCGAGAAAACATTTCTGTATAGCTAGGGACAAGTAGACTGTTTGGGCAATACGGGCTGTTCTCTCTGGATTTTATTTGAGTACGTTGGCACTGGATTCAAGCCCAGAAGGTAAACTTGATGGTTGGTGTTATAAAGGCCTGTTCCTGCTTTTGCTGAGGTTGCAACTGAGTAACTGTAGTAGTCTATAAACTATTGAAACTTCTAGCAGTTCCAGCTCCTGGATCCCTATCTTTGCTATACTGAGAATTTTTCCCAGTGCTGGAAGGGCAGCATTCTTCAAGTGCCTGGGCTGCTGCCTTGTTAGCTTGAAGCAGCTGTATTTGTGAATGTCCTGCCTCTGTCACTCGGCACCATGAATCTTTGCTCAGGACACTCTTCTCACACCTGAGTATCTCTCTTATTTGGCACGCTGTGTTTTTCATTAAGACTCAGGTCAAAACAGTCCTTTGAACAGCTTGAATTCTTTGACTTCTTACAAAGAGTAAGCACAGACAGCAGGTTTCCATCTTGGCTGAAGATAGATTTGAATTTATATGCACGATACACCTGAATTCCAGGGAGCTCAGAATCTTCTTCCAATTCATTAACAGCCATCATTAATCTCGATAGAGCCTCTAATGGACATAGTACTATTTGCATTTTGTCCAATCCTATTACTCAGATAACTGCCAACAGTCAGGCAGTACTCTGTTATCCTAGAATTAACAGATAAATCTTCCCCATGCGCTAATGCCTAAGTAGCTGGAGTTTTAACAGAACAGCTAATGTGACAAGGCTTATGATGTTAATTGGGGCAGAAAATGAAATATTTCTACTTGGTAGAAAAGAACAAATGTCCCAACTTAAGATGCAGACAAATTTCTGACTTGCCGACAACTTAAAAATAAATGCATGTGGGCATTTTACTCTTGTGTGTGTGTAAGCTTGCAGGAAGCAAGTTGTCTCAACTGTTTTTCTCAGTGTATTTCATAGTATTTAAAGGGGGGAAATAACAATCCCAAAGAAAGATTTTACCTCACACTATTAATTTATCTGAGCAGCTTACATGTACATTGGATGATCTGTAGTTCTTCAGAAAAGAATCTGTGGATCTAAAAATTATCCTTCTTGCACAACCATGGATTGAATTCCTTGCCCAAATATGCCTGTGAATGTCAGTACATAAAGTGCATTCATGTAGCATGTAATTTTCTGCTGATGTATACTGACAGCTTCACGGTAAAAATCCATATATAACACATTTTTAAAATACATGTTCATTTGTAAAGTTGTTTTTTTAAATTATGAATTCTGTTAAATGCAATGGGAAAACATTTTGTTTTTAAGCTAAGTAATCTTCAGAAGAACTGGGGGTGCTGATAGAGTAATTGTGTTTATTCTTCCAGTTTCACAATTTCTGTCTTATAAACATTGTTTTGCATTATTGGGCTCCACGTTTCCCCTTCTCATCTGATGTTTTACAAATATTTTTCTAATTGCTTGAGACAGTGTGGTCCAATAAAATTACATCGACTTTCTGCTGAACTTGTTTGTTTGATCCACTGCCAAAAGTTGTAGGCAGCTAGGCAGCACACTTGGTCTCACTTTCGTTTGCTCCCCCTCCTCTAAGGCAATGCTTTCAGACAGCCGTCTACCCTAAAAAGAACATGCATGCGAGGACCCAAGGTTGTGAAGCATGCATTTTACATTCCTAAGCCATTCAAAGGCAAGGCAAAGGCAAAGGCAACTGAATCTGTTTCTCTCTGTAGATTGTTATGTGATTAAGTTAATGCAGGTAAACCATATGGGATATTTTAAAGCAGAAGTACTTGTTTTGGCTCTGGGCCCATTCATGTCTCAGCATAACAGCTACTCTCAGCCTTAATGCAGTACTTCTTCATCTGATAGAGGACAAATTACAGCTAGAAGTGTCCAGAAAGTGGGGTACTATGTTGCCTTATCATGCTGAGAGCCCACATAAAGAAAGTACAAGGGGGTGATAACAGCTGACATACATAGCTCTGAAGTATTCTGTATTTTTACAGTCACAGAGGTATTCAGAGAATTGTAATTCTGTGGTTCGGAGTGACTGAAAGAGCTAACAGAACAATGAACTATTTATTCCCGAGTCTTGATAAGAGTGCCTTATAATAAGGGCTGGGTTGCAGCTAGCTGTGGACTGAAAATAGACCCTTCCTTTTCATTGTCGTGAACGTGTTGCTGTTTGTGATTGGTTTGCCAGACACTTTCATCATTACATTACAGTTTTTCTATTTTTCTGCCCTCGTATAATGATGTGAGTCTGTAATTTCTTTCCTTACAGAACGTAGGTTTGTTGTTTTCTTTCGGAATGACCACTTGTAAATCGTGCCCCTCATTTCAAGTGTTTGTTTACCACGTGTCACATTTTGTGTGATGGAACGTGATCAGGCCCAAGATCTTCTAAAATAATTGGTTGCTTCATATCTGGAAGCATTTTTAAAAGTACCTTGAGGAAAAAAAGCAAAGCAAATAGTGCTGGTTTGCCACAGTGAAACAGATATGGTATGTGATCAGTTAGCTGCAGTCCACAGATAAACACAGACAGACAAGCTAGCAAGCATAAACAGAAACCACATTATTGTCCCACTCAGACTTCTGGCCTTATGTTTGTTAAGTGATTTCCAGAGTTTGAAAAGCAAAACAAGAATTTTCAAGTACAGATAGCTGAATTTTACATTATTTGATATTAGGCGTCTATGCTTCTTTTTAATCTTCAACATCAGTCACTTTTCAGACAACTTTATTTCCAGTCGGTTAATAAAGACGTGGGTTGTATAATGGATGGTATTTATCAATGCAACCTCATTTGATTTTTTAAGAGCTGCATAAGACATAAACAATTTATCTCTGGCTTGGGTGAATTACTTGACAACCTTAGTAACATAAGAATACCGAATAGTCATTTCAGAGACAGTTTGTTGAAGCCTCCAGATGTCTGGGGCTATGGAAGTGTAAAGTATTATTACAGATGTTTCTCATAATAATAATACATCTGATAGCAGGGCAGAAAAAGGAATTAAGGGCCAAGTACTTCAGTCATTAGCTGAGCTGAACTCCCACTAAGGTCTATGTGAGTTTTGTTCAAATAAGGATTACAGAATTCAAATGTAAGTCATTATTTCCAATATGGAATGATTTATACTGCTTTTCCAGCCTTGTCTTTCTAGAATCTTGAAAACAGAGTCAGAAAATATTGACTCACTATACACAGAAGGCAAGATTGCCGGCGTAAGTCTTGGTAGCACAAGGAAAGTTTGACTCAGTTGTAGATACACAAAATCAAGCAGGCTGACTTACGTCTGCAAAGCAATCAAAAGTGTGCCTGCAGCAGAGAGAGACATCCCAGCTAGCTTGATTTCAGCTGGCATGAGTACCACAGTCGCGGGGGGGTTATACAGCCTGTGTTGAAATCTTTGCCGCTACATTTACAGTGCTATTCACAAGATTAGGAGTGTCTAAATGCACCGCTGTCACACCTCTGGCTGAGGCATAGGCACAACTTTTGTTAAAGACACACCGAAGAACCAGTGGGTAAGGAAGCTGCTCTTCAGTGTGATAAAGGCATTTTCAGTGAGAGCTTCACCTTTGTAGACTGCAAGCTCTAGGGTTGTTTTTTTTTAATAAAAAGCTATTCATTAATTAAGGAGCTTTAAATAGCCCATGTACTTGTGGGACCCACCACAAATAATGCTGTCTTGCCGAGTCCAGTTACAGTGACAGCACTAAACACATTAAGATGCCCTTTCGTCTTATACTATGGACAACCTTGATCTTGTTCAAACCATGTTTCTTAATAGTATGAAATTCTCATCAAATTCAGATGTTTAGAACAAGGACAAAACTTTGTTAAAATATGTTTAGATATATATTTACTGTAGAATTTGTAGGTGTGCCATCTCCTTTGTTGTAAAATCAAATCCTGCAAAATACTAGTTTTTCTTTATGTGAGTAGTAGGTTGTGGTGTTAGTGGTGTACAGAGTCTTTGGAAGTGCTGTTGTGCAAGGTGATAGGTGGAAGATTATTTTTGGTAGCTCTGAACTTTTTGAAAGCCTCCGTGATGCTCTACATCTATGTCTGTGGCAAAAAAATGTAGTTGTTTAGAACAGGTATATCTGTATATACACATGGAGAACAAGAAGAGAACCAGCATAAGCAAAATTTCATATGCATTCAAATTTTTATTGTAATAAAATAATCAATCTGAGATCATCACAAAAATGGAATGCCAGAAAATATTAATCTGCCAGCTCATGAAGGGCAAGCCTCAAATTTCTGTGGTTTAGTTCATTTAAGCAGTAAGCTTGTTCATGAAACTTCTCAGATTCCGGCTCTGTTCCTGCTGCTTCGCAAAGTGTTAGAGGCTCAATCATCATGTCGCTTTCTGCCCTCCAGGAGCTCCAGTTCAGGAATCCTGGGCATGATTCACCTTGGTTAACTAAACATCAGCAGTATAGGACTAAGTTATGAACTAGTTAGTAAACTCCCTTTAAAATCAGTGGAAAAAACCCCAGGCATTTCTTGAGTGTGCTTCACCTAACCTGTGTAACCTTGGAATGAGATGTCTTGTGCCTTAATGGTACTGATTTTTATTCACAAATTATAAGGAGGTTCTTGAGAACTGGCTCAGATGTAACAGTCTAGGTCTCACTTATCTACTGACTGTCTTTTGATATTCTCATATTCAGCAGCCCAGGAGTTGAATTTCTCTCTATTATCTTGTAAAAAAATTGCCTCCATTCTTATCAGGTTATTATTATCTCAAAATTATTTGCATTACTGTGATGATGGTCAAGAACAGGCAAGAAATTTGAAATTTTAAATTACTACCAGAGCAATTAATTCATAATGCTCTAATTAATATTTAATGACACTTTGAATTTTTATTATTTTCCACTCTAACTACTCCAGGTCCTATGTTGTTTAATGCAAGAAAAGAATTAGGCTAGCACTGTTCTATTTCTGGTTTTGGCAGATGTGTAAATAAGGACTTTGTTTTGTATACTTCAGATATTCACTATATTAGATATTAATGACTTATGTGCTTTATTAATTAAGTAGATGGAGATTCTTGCCTGACCAACTATAAGGCATTTATTTCCTAATAGAAGAACTCAGAATGTTACTTTTCAGGAGGTGATATGCTCAAAAGCAAGCTTAGCAGGCACTTGAAGATTTATTGAAATGGTGGTGCAAGCTGCAGGATTATCAATGATCAAAACTTTGAAAGACTTTGAAGTAATCCTCAATACTCCATAATGTTATGATATAGTTGAATGACAAAGCCAATACTTGTTTGTTTTATAAGGAGCATTGAAAGCAGCTGTCATTAGTTGAGGAACAGCAAGATTACCCAGAACTCACAATTCCAACAGAACTTGCCATGTTTGAATTGCTTCGTGCTTTTTGCTAAATTAATTCAACAGCACAAATGTAAAATGTGAAGCTGGAAGAATAGTGATAGATGTGATGTTTGATAATATCTTGTGAAAATAAAGTGGTATTATTTAGGAAAGATTTGATATTGGAAAGCAGAACTAGCTGTCTTTGCTGAAGAAACATCTGGAAAATTCAGTTACTTCAATAAAAAATGCTGGCAGCCCTAAAGAAATCACCAATCATATTCAGGTATCATAGAAAACTAACTGGAAATTTTGGGTTCTTAACTTACAGCAGCTGAAGAATCGCTTACAATTCATCAGACAGCTCTATGGAGTCCAAAATGAAGATTTGCAATTGCAGATCTTGAGTGATCTGATATATTTGTAGCACGTTTTCATTTTACTCATTTTCAGATTTTCATATTTCAAGTGCTCATACTGAAAAGTAACTTGTGTCTTATAAAAAAAGTGTAACCAGAAAATGCAAACATCCTTTTTCTAATAGTACAGAGCCTCCATAGTTGGCTCTAGGTTACTTACCAATAAAAAATGCCAAGCAGATGAAATTGCTGCCTGTGCGTTTAGCATGCAATTTGAAATGTGAATTTACAGCAAAATCTAGCACTAAATATCATTTTTATGGTTTTATAAAGCAGCTTTCCCGGCCTTTGCAGTAAACCTTTTCTTAACCAAAATCTTTTTGTTAAGAAGTTCTTGAAGGTGAAAAAAAAAATACACTTGGCCATTAAAAACAACTTATGTGAGTAAATTTTTGTAACACATTAGTTGATATTAAAGATGGTGATGATTTACTGGTTACAGATGGCCTCTGGAGTCATTAGTAAGCCTTAAGAAATATCCCTTTTATTTTTCAGTTATGGTCTAGTGACTCACCATTTCATGCTGTCCACTGTACCACACTTGCATTACAAACACCAACCTCCTCTTTGTTCAGGCCATCATAGAAGAGTGATATATTCCATTTAGCTGCCACACTTCCAAATCTTGAATGAAGATGGTGGCCTGTGTATAGAAATCTGGATGACAAATTCATTTAAAATCATTTAAAGAAAGAATTGAGTCATCCTTTGTCAAAAGAACAGATTTCTGTTAAAAAAAAACAAAACAAAACAAAACAAAACAAAACACAACATAATACATTAGTTTAATTTAGAATTCCATACTTAGTATCTATAAAGTAGGTAGTTTAGCTGGGTAGTAACATCTCTTAAGTGAGAGAATAGTCCTTTAGAATTCTTATTATTTTCTAATGTAAAATTTGATTTCCAATTAAATACAGAAAGTCTTTGTAAGCTTTTTGAAGTCTGTATTTCAGGTTTTGATGTTCATCAGCAAGCATATAATTTCAGGAGACCTCACTCAGAAATTCTCAAGTCTCCTGTGAGACTATTTTCCCCCGAACCAGTTCTATATCTAACCTGCAGACTTACTTTTTCTATTAGTAAACATCTGTAGGCACTACCTCTTCCTTTTGGACTTCCTAACACAGAACTTTGGGTAACTGTCATCCCAGATTGCCCATGTTTTGTTTCACACTGTAAATATCCTTTGTTACGAGAACGTGCTGCTCTTGGAGGATTTTCCACACATCAGAAGGGGCTCTTGAGGCCAAATTTCATTGAGTCTTTGGAAATGTCTGTAAGCATTTTCCTAGCGTTTTTGAAGTATACATTTAAACTATTTATTTGAATTAAGTCCTTTTTCTTTTTTTTTGCTACCTGGCAAAGGAAGGGACCACCTCTCAGTAAGTTGTAACTGGTTTTGTATTTGGTGCAATGAAATTAAGATTAGGTTCCAAACAAAACTGTTTTACTCGATAAAAGTAAAACTCTTGATTGTTAGGTACGAGAAGTCTGTATTTGTACTTTGATGAGAAATCAGACTGAAGTTTTATTATTTTAAAATAATAGTGGTCAGTTGAGAGTTACCAGTGTTTTCCAATTTTTGATTAAAATGGAGTTCATCGGCTTTTTCTTTAATAAAATTAAAGTTTCTAATGAAACAAAACCCCAGCCATAAAAAAAAAAAACAAAACAAAACAAAACAAAAAAACCCAAAAACCCAAAGGAAACACTTGAAGGGCACTGAAACATGAATTTCCATCCTATAAAATGGCAAAGAAGGGAGGTTGGACTCTATATGTAGGAACAGGTTGATTGCATGGAGCTCCACTATGAAATGGGCAACAGGCCTGTCAGAAGGTTGTAAGTCAGCGGGGAGGCTGGTAGAAGGTCTGCTGAGGTGGATGCTGCTCCTAACCGCAGTACTGCTCTACTGAAGCTCCTTCCGAAAAACACAATGGACTGGGTAGGAACATGATTGTCAATGGCAGCCTTTTCTAACTCCTACAGTTTGCAGTGGCAGTGTCTCAGCTGTCAGTGTGCCCTTCTAAAAGCATTCAAACAGCCATGTTGGTCTGAATTCATCCTCCAGGTATTTAATACTGTAATTAAAATAAAGAAAATACTTGCTCTTCCTTCGTGGAAAGCAAAATGATGAAACTGTAAATACCATCCTGTAAATATGTCAATATCATCAGACTGGAGAATGAAATAGTAGTTTCATTCATCCTAAATTAAGATGTTAACTACAGTAAAATATTGCTTTTCCCTGATATTCTTGAGTATAGTTGCCTTATGTTAATCGTGTCCTGAAAAACTATGCAGGAGGTCAGAGGGAGCATCTTTGATAGAAATGCTCCTGTTGATGAGTTATGGTAACCATAATATATTTCTCATAAATTAGACTTGGTAGTCTCCTGTTTCTTCTTGTATTATTACTTCCACTGAGATGTAAAGAAATTGAAAACTTACTTTGCATTTATTTGAGTGCTCAAGTAAAATATTTCACAAAAAATCACAGCTTTAAAATGCACGTATATTGCAATTTTGTCTCCCCAACTAAAGTTCTGATAGCTTTACATTTTTCTGCTTTTTAAGCAAGTCCCATGGACTATCATCAGAATGAGAATCTCACTGTAAAATTCACGGTTTATGGTTTCATTTTTACTTTGGGGATTGAAACCCGTGTTGAGGACAAACTTTTTAAACTGTCATTCTGCTCTTCTATTTTTCTATTCTTTCTTTCTTTTCTATTTCGTTCAGAAAAGTTTTGGAGAATTTGTTTAAAGGTGATAAGACTGCAAAGTTATTATGCGATAAGAATGCAAAGTTATTGTTAATTCCTATTTATTGGAGATGGACTTGAATATAGTTCCAGTTGCACATAGGCACTAACTTTGAGGAATCTTACAGCCAACCTTGAATTCATGGCTAAGGCAGGGCTGTAATATGATCTAAACAGTATTTGTCATGTCTAGGAGTAGAATTGGCTAGCAGAAAACTGCTAGATTTCCTTCTAGAATGCTGTAGCTGACATTTGTGACAAATGTCATCATACTTATATATATATAAACACACTTGCACACACATGTATTTTTCCTTGACCACAGGGAATTCATCAGGATCCCATTTTCATGCTTTCACAAGATCTTGTAACTAGACAAGGAAACTTGCCAAGGCATAGCCCGCTTTAGATTCTTCAAGATGGGTAATAAGTTAGCAATATAATACGGAGTATCTCTGCCATGTGAACCAAGAATTCAGAACACAAACCATCAGGCCCAGAGGAGAGGTTTGTTTTATCTGAACTTGGGAGGAATGGACCTATGAAAACAAACCAATTTACTTTCAATCCAAATGATCAGCTGAAGGGATTCTTCAGCAGAAGACCAGAAACAGATGTTCATGCCTTTTCTCAATGATTCCAAGCCAGTCAGTTCAGTTTCCAGTTTTCTGCCTTTATGATAAAACCTCAAGTTCTAGTCCAGATCAGGCAAAGGAAAGCCTTGGAATAATTTGACACCCATTAGGCTTTGGTTTTTGTCCTTCCTGAAGATACTGAAGGAGTTACCAGTCGTCTTTATTATGTGGCATGAATTTACAGTATTTCCAGTAAATACTCTCATTAGGAAATATTTTCTTCCTCTGTAAAAAGAACCTTTCTCCACAGAGATTTGAGAATTCCATTCCATGGAGGGTAACACTCGGTCTCTGGAACAAAGATGGCTTATGGATCAGCTTAATCTGTACGGCATGTAATATATTACTTGGTTTTACAATGGAAGACTTTAAATTCTAGACTGCGAACCTCACAGTCTGTATTAGTGTGTTAATGCACTGGCTTTTCACCTTTTTAAAAAAATGATTAAAACTTATTTTACTAAAAAGCGAAAATGAGCTTAGCAGCCTGGAACAACTCTGTTTTCTCTATCACACCATGTAGCACAGTTAGCCCAACTGCCAAGACACCACTGAAGAAAAGAAAGTCAGAGATTAGAGCAACTTCTTCCTTTCAAAAGAAGTGCCAAAACCCATTCCTCAGTATTTAAAAGTAAACGACAAAGGGCAAGGAAGAGATACTAGTTGAAATTTCAACTGTATGAAGAATTGAATTTCTATGTGTCCCATTGCGGTCAGCCTCAATCCCCTGTTCTACAAGTCTCTAGTCTTTGTTATGGAATGCAGATTCCAAATAACAAAAGGGCCACTGCTCTTCCAAACTTCAGCACAATTCTGGTTCTCAAAGTTTTAGATAGGAAGAGACTTTATATTGTAGAAGTCTGTAGGGTTAAAAAGACACTTCTTAAATCTTGATTTTATTTTAATAATGAAGCTTTAGAGTAATGTGCTTCCAGTGGGTGTTTTTAAAGCATCGGTGTCCAAAATGTTTTTACAAAAGAAATTTTTATCCCTAGGAGATACCAAGAACCCATTAAATTCACAGGAAATACTGGTGTGAGATTCTACTCTACATGTCCAAAAGAGTGAGGTTGCCGTTTGGCTCAATATCTTGAAAACATACAGAAAACTTCCAAGGACAAATTTACTGCAGGGGAGAGGCCAGTGGGCTTTGCCATTTTAGGTGTGGTGTAAACTCCTATATTGCATGGTAACTTTTTTGTCAGGTGTTTGTACAGCTCTACCAGACAGACTGAGATTGCATAGCAGATTGCAAATAGTATTGATTACATGAATGTATTCATTGTACTGTTATTTAGATATCCTCAGTATCCATAAATAGACTCAAAGACTAGATTCTCAGCTAAGATGTATTCCATTTGCTTTAGCTGGACCATGTGTACAAGTTGAAAACTTGCCCCCAGAATATTCCTGTTGACTCGTGTACTTCTTGCGTTTCTAATCCTACAGAAAATAGCAATGGAACAATACAATAAGATTTAAGTTAAAATAGTCAGATTGGAATTTTGGCAGAGAAAACAATACAGATTTTTATTACTGTATGAAAATCTACCAAGCTCCAGAATTTCTGGTATAAAATAGATGTACTGTGAAATACACAGAAAGAATACATTTTAATGTGTATATTACTAAATACTCTGAGAAGGCAGTAAAATATTGCAAACTCTTGTTCTGAGGCACAAAGTCATAGAGTATCACATCTTACAAGCAATTTATTGTAGTGAACAGCCTTTATTACATTAATAGGATGCTACACTGATCTCTGTTGCATCAAGTATGTGCAAAAGTTACTATAGTCTAGGAAGAAATATTTTAACTCTCTCTGCTTTTGAGTCTGATGGTGGGCCATTGGGATCCACAGTTATTTTCAGGTTTTAGGTACATTTCTGCAGTAGACAAATCTGGTTTTTCTTCTTTATTTTGTTCAAAGAACAGTACATCATCTGAGGCGACTTGTAACAGCTTTAGAACAGTCTTGAACTGGCAAATTATGAGAAATGTTTTCTGCAAAGTTCTCAAGGGATAAAAAAATTTTGTCCAAGTGATAATTTTTTTTAAAGGCTTCAGGCAACTTCTTAATATCAGCATCCTTCAGTTTTCTGTGTTCTTTTTTTACTACAACATGCTTAACTATTTTGATAGATTTGGAAGTAAAGTAATACTCTTTTCAGCACTTTTGCCTTTAACTTCCTCTGTGGTTAGTGTTCTAAGTTCAGTGGCAGTTTTGTCACTCTTTAAGTCTTAATTGCTTCAGATTTTGTCTGAAAAAATGCCTCATCTAGTGTATCACTGTATTTTGAGGAGTTTGGGGATGCTGTATTTGCAGCAACTCAAATGTATATGAATGTGTAAATACAGTGTTGTTATATAAATGAAGGAGGAAGCCAACAATGAATATCTAGAAACATCAGTTTCCTATGTAAATGAACAGAGATCTCCTAAAGCATCAGTTCTTGGAGAAATGCTCTGGAGAAAGAAAAGCAAACCAAACATCTCGTTGTACAGTCGGGTTCCTCTAGAGTAAGTAGTAGGTGATAGACAGCTTGTAACTCCATCCCCTGTGCCCAAGAGGTACAGAGAGCTCTGACAGAACTGTTTTGTTTGGTGGACTAAAATACAGTCTAGGCATCAAATGAAATAAAACAACAGTGAAAGAGGAAAATGAAGAAAAGTAATGTTGCTTCCTGGAACTCATTTGCCAATAGATCTTCACCAGGTCCCACCCTAGGAACGTCCCCAGAGGAGTTTTGCCAGATGGCACAGGGAACGCAATGACTCATGTTTTTTTCTTTTTCTGTTCCGGTATCCCCCCCCCAGATATTCCTGGATTGTTTCTCCTTTTCTATCCTCTCTGTCCAAATCAGTGGGTCTTCTAAGAAAGAGCTGGAAGAAGGGCTGAAATGTAATATTTAGGGGGTAGCCTGTCGTATGAAAATGTACTCAACAGGGAGCTGGGGTGCTTACTGAGGAAGGGTTGGAAATGTGAAGGACTGTGGGAGAGCACAAGACTGGGGGAAAAAAGCACTTCTCTGTCTTCACCACCAAGCAAATTTCCACTGGTTTGCCGAGAGTTTGTGCCCCAAACCACTATGAGATATGTCTTATTAGGTATTTTGTGTAGAAATTGAAACAGATAAAGAATGTTTCCAAAGAAAGCTATCCTTCTGTGCTTATGAGCAATCTTGTTTATTGAAGATCTCAACTGAGTTGTCAGTTGGCTGATAGATTTGTCATCAGCTTTTATTTCCTGTGCTAATAGATATTTTATTTTTTTAATGAAAAAATATCACATATCACAGGAGCCAACTGTAATGTTTCTCTGAAGCTGTATTGCTCTGCTACTATGCTTTTAGTTGGCTCAAATTTCACCAACATGGGTCTTGCTCAGCATTTTGATGTAGTTTACAATTTTGTGTGTTACAAATACGTTTCTTCTCTACGCATATTGTTTGTTGCAATATATCCTACAGACCAGGATGTACTATTTAAAGACTTGAACAATATACCAATTATCTCATCAAAACCCACCATCTGAGGAATATAAATATATGCACACATTAGTGAAAAATGTGGGTTATATGTTCAAACAAGGACATCTTTGCTTGCATTACTTCTATTCTGGAAATCCCAAGGGCTGTGCAGTGCCAGTTCAGGAAGGTGGGGTTCTGGATAGCTTTAAAGTTTATCTATTTTATACAATTGCTTATCTAAGTGTATACTAACTGACATGTTCTAAAACTTATTCTCCAGTGCAATAATAAATGTAAGTGATCAAAAATCTGAGTTTTTCAATTTTATGAATAAAGATGAATTATTTGCAAGAAACTCACCTTGCATTAGTCATTCAGGAAGAAAAGAAGTAAAGTTAAAAGTGAATCAATGGACACCTTTTTGGTAAATACATTTTTCCCATTTCCTCTTTTACAATTAGTGGTCACAGTTCTTACAATTTTTGGTCTCAGCTTGTTTTACTTAGGATTAAAATGGAAAGATATTTTGTATAGGAATTCTGGCTTCCTTTGTGATTAATTAACACCACACAGTTTCAGAATATGTCAATAATAGAGTCTGCAAAGATGCTGGTTTTATGTTTTCTCACAGACAGTATAGTAGTGAGCCAGCAAATGAAATATTACATGTCATGCCAATTGATGGGATATAATTCTGTTATGGAGCTGCCTTTAAAATTCAGTTTGGCATATCCATTGCTCACTGTCATAAAATAATCTATTTTTTATGCTGTCTTTGTGTGAACTAAAAAAAATGTTCAGTTTGCATCTGTGTGCACTACCTCCTCGTTAATTCACTGTCTCTAGAAAAGTGACCAGACTTTTCTAGAAGGCTGAACTCCCATCTCTATATAAAATGTGATATCCTTTGAGCAAAAGAGGAGATCTCGGTTCTTTTACAATAGTATTGCTTATCAAGGCCTCAAAAGTCTCCCTGCTGAAAAGAAAGACTACAAAGCGTCCTTGAAAGATGCCCTCTCTGTGTCAATGGTTTTTGCAACAGCCTTCTCAAATGAGGAGCTGAAATTTTCGTTCTGATAGGAACGAATGAGAGGGAGAGAGAGAAGATTTAAACACTGGTGAGCATTTTAATGCTGTCTGTCAGAGGGATGTCCAAGCTGTTGCTGTAGAGCTGCCTGCAGTTATCAAGCACTTGGAGCATGACTGGGTAATCATGGCCTGCTGTTTCTTGACTTCCCTGGCTCTGAGAGGATGCAAAGCAGCAGGAGCCAGCAGGGTCAGCACTGCTGGGTTGGCCTGGGGTCATGCTGCGTGGCCAGCTGAGTCCCCATGGTTGGTAGGGCAGTCTCTGGGAAGCCGTTGTCATCTCCTGGCCATGAACCTTTTTGTGAGCTCCCTCTCTACTCTTTGAGCTATGTGCCTTTTGGCTCTTGAAATGTGAAAGTGTGGAGTGTAGACTTAAAACATTCCCTGTAAATGTTTAAGGAAGTTTTCTTGGAACATCAGGAGCACTAGTCCTCAACCCCCACTTCCTGGCTGTCATTTGTGCCTCTCATTTCTGTACCTTAGCAGTACGTGGGGTTTGACTGCCCTGTTAACATCTTGGCTCATTCTTGCTTTCCTTGCTTTCTAAGCTGTTTTATGCCCTCATTTTCTACATTTTTGTTTGAGGGAAGATAAAGGGAATGGTTAGTTCCTTTATTTTTCAACATGAGAAAGGAAGCTTCTACAGTACTATTTTTTTCCACCTTTTTCTCTCTATTTTTGCTCAGTTTCTTTCTTTGCCATGCATCTCCACCTACCCTCTTCCCATATTTCTTGAGTGCTCAGTTGTTCCTTCCTTGATGTATTGGGCAGTGCACAGAACTGTTCATGTTCATGCTTGGGTTGTTCACATTGACATGTTCACGTTCATGCCTCCTATGCAGTCTCTGGTCTTTTCACCACAAAAAATCCATTGGGGCAGAGAGTATCTTCTCTGACCCTGCCTTCGTAGTTTCTATTCTATTGTAAGTTGTAAGAGAAAACTCCAGAAAACTGCTTGCACCTCTCCAAAATTAGGATGGATGGAAAATGGCAGATGTAGCAGAACAAAGAGTAGAAAAGATGAGTAGCTTGGCCGGAGCCACACAGCAAAGTGCTGACAGAGAGAGGAATAGAAACCAGGAGTCCTGTTTCTCAAGCCTGTGTTCAAAACAGTAAACCATGCAGTTTTTCCACAGTGTTATCTAGAAATTTCAAAGACAGAATGACATGCTGTTGTAAAACTGATAATAGAAACTACCATCAGGGAAGCACTATTTATAAATGAGAGGGTGGGAAGGCGCGCTCTATGCTGAATGCCATAAACAATGAGCACCAAGGGACTAAGGGAAATATTTTGATGTTTGTGTGCTGTGGAAAGTTTTATTTAAACACAAACATTGTTAATAAACATGAATTTATATGTTTTCTTTGATCAATGAACTCTGATAGGTTATAAATGTCCTGCATATCTCATTTCTATGTGTCCAAAAGAAGAGGAAGAAGCACTGAGGAGCGTAGTCTGAAATCTACTGCAGTCCCATTTTTGTACAAGTTTATGCTAGTACCACAAATAGATTTTTCTAATTCAATATGGGGCTGTATTTTCATACAAAGAGGGACTGAGTTGCACCAATTAAAAATGTGTCTAAGGACCTTACATTTTACTTTCAGAAAATAGATAAATATACAGGTACAGATGGACCATTTGGTTTTATAACCTGATTGAAAGCCTACTGAAAACAACAGAGGGCAAAAAATTTTAACAAATTGATTGAGTTTTGAATCAGCTCCCAGAATAGGTACTATATATATATATATATAAAAAAAAAAAATTACCTGGAAGCTGTATTGGCTATGTGCTAAAATCAAAGAGAATAACTAACAATTTTTTTTTTCCCTATGCCAAGTGTTTCTCTTGCACTATCCACAGAAGCAAAAAAACGGATATGTTTTATTTTATTGGTCCCTTAACTTTCTTTTGTATATATTTTTGATGACCCCAGACCAGTGGATATTATATCCCAGGGACGTTGTTACTGTTTATTCTCTGACTCTCACTCACAGACTTTTATTCTTCTACTTAGTTTGCTGCAAATTGCCTGCTCATCTGTGTCCTTCACTGCCTGGATTACTTCATGCTGTTTACATAGCAAAACAAACTATATAAGATCCCAGGGGCCCAATGCTGCTGCTGCAGAATACCGGTGAGTCTAATTGACAACAGGATGTGCCTGTGCTTTATGATAGTAGAACCAAGCCCTCATCATGACCAGCCAAGTTGGAGCAATAAAACTCAGACATCATATTCTCTTTCCTTGGTCCTTGAGAGCAAGAATCCCTGGTTAGCAGTATCTCGGATTACCTTTAGCATGATTCCTAATATACAATAATGAAAATTAGTATCAACGTTTATACCGGTTCATTTAAGCCATTAATCCTATTGAAACTACTTTCAACAAGTTTAAGCTTTAAGATAGTTACTTGTTAATTTCTAAGGCTTACTGTGAGGGTGTCACCTTATTTTAGAATACTCTATACTGTGAGTGATTTAAAAGTGCCTTGACTGAAATCCTTGCTTAAATCTAGTGTTTAAAGCAATTTACAGCTGGATCATTTTCTATTGTTTTGCCGTTCTTCTCTACGAAAGGCGAGGGGCTCTTCTTTTGCCACTTATTAATGAGGGAAACAGCAGCTAATGCAACACTAACTGAGCAGGCAAAAAACTATTTAGCTCTTTCCTTGAAGTTCCATTTGAAGAAAAATTATTTTTTCTTGGGTAGAGAGATCCTCAGGAGAAGAATCTGAAGAGAACTTCTAGGCTACTACTTAGCCACAAAAAGGAGGTGGTGCTATACAGCAGTAGTGGGACAACTGCCTTTTTGGATTTAGTCACTTCTCAAAGCTGCAGAGGAAGCAGCTGTATCCTTCCCAGTATCGGTCCCAGCACGGATCCTTGAGGGACACCACTTGTGACTGGAATATCTGCATTAGTTATTTGGAGGGAATCCATGCCATCCCTTGTAGACTGTTAGAAGAAGGCAGAGTCACAGCCTGACAGATAATACTGCCTGAATGTGCCACTGCTGTTTCATTCCCTCCAGTGAACTTTTCTGAGTTTCTGTTCCCTTCCACCTGCTAATTTACTCTTCTGCCTAAGGCGGCTGCGAAGTTAGGAGATGTGACACTTATCTCCAAGAGGGAGGTCAATAGTAAATGAAAGAAGGGACCAGCCAAAACTTTGGTAGCCCGACCATACCAATCCAGGCGGTTCAGCATTCTGTATACCATGTACAGGGAGAATAATGTGGCATGGAAATATCACTGACTCAACTGTGGCCGATTGCTCTAAAGTGCACTCCAATCTTTTACATGAATGAAATCTCCCTTCAGTATTCACAGCTCATTTCTTTGAAATGAAACAGTAAAGTCCATGGAAACTGACAAAATTGCGATTTACTTGTACGTGATGCAACAGAACAAATTAGTGTAATAACTTCAAAATAACAATATTAATATTGACCTTTTATTTGCTGCTGTATTCCATATTAAAAAAAAAAAAAAAGAAGCATGAGAGAATGATGATAGTAGAGTAGTGAATACACTCAGTATAAAACTATGGATTTTGTTGGTTTTTATTTTATCTTGACCACCTAAATCATGGAATCATCATGGTTGGAAAGGACCTCTGTGATCATGGAGTCCAGCCATACACACAAAAAAAAACCCTACAATCTCGGCCACTACGACATGCCCTGAAGTGCCACATCTATACATTTCTTAAATACCTCCAGGGATGGCAACTCCGCCACCTCCCTGTGGAGGGCAGGCTGTTCCAGAGCCTGACCACTCTCTCAGTAAAGTAATTCTTCCTAATATCTAATCTAAACCTCCCCTGCTGCAACTTCAGACCATTTCCTCTGGTCCTGTCATTATTCACTTGGGAGAAGAGGCCAACACCCATCTCTCCCCAACCTCCTTTCAGGTAGCTTTAGAGGGCAATGAGGTCTCCCCTCAGCCTCCTCTTCTCCAAATCAAACATGCCCAGTTCCCTCAGCCTCTTCTCATATGACTTGTTCTCTAGACCCCTCACCAGCACTTCAATGTCCTTCTTGCAGTGAGGGGCCCAGAACTGAGCACAGTACTTGGGGTGAGGCCTCACCAGTGCCAAGTACAGAGGCACCATCACTTCCCTGCTCCTGCTGGCACTTCTCCTCCTGGAACTGCTTCTCTTTTCCATGGTAAGAACCTTCCCTGAAAGTCAAGTATTTAATTTTGTCCTCTCTTTGCAGCTCTGGAGGCCAGAGCTGTGGCATGATGTGGTGTAACAGTGGTAATTTTACTGTACAGATTGGCAAGACAGCCTGTGTAAGACAAATATTCCAGACCTTTCTGAGCACAGGAGCACGTTCACCATGAGTGCAAACGTGTGTAGCTGTTTACTGGCAAGTAGCATCATTGGGTGTAATGATAATCAGCATGGGTGAACTGCCTATGAATTGGGCAGTTTCATCAGATTGAGACTAGAGTTCAACTTGCATTTTTATCTTTTGGCAGCAGCACTGACTGAAACCCTTGCTTCCTACCTCTCTCCTCTAACAGCCTGGCAAATGACACTGTAATAACTGCATGAACAATGACAGCCGAGTCTGAAGCAGTGAGGAGTGCTTAATAGCCTGAAGAACACAGCTACTGAACGTGTAACTAAATCCTGTGTCTCAATGTTGTAGGTCCAATTTAGGGGCTTTGACAGCTGTGATGACAATTTTGGTATGAATTGTGTCATTAAAGATGTGTGGGATGTGTAGTTCATCCCCTCCTTGTGGAAAGAAAAAAAACACAGTGAAATGGTGTAAGATTTCTCATCCTGGTTTTTGGCCATTGCTGTTGTTTTCTGAAGAGTATGAACTATAGGATCTAAGAATGAGCAAGCCCATCTCTTTCATTCAGCTGCTTAACACTCAGTTTAGCTTAGCGAGCGTTGTTTCGAGCAGCTGGCAATTAAATGGTACCAGTCTGCAGTAGTTTTGAGTGATGGTGTCATGATCTCATGCCACGTGCATGTTGACATCCCTTTTTTTTCCCTTTTTTTCTTTTTTTTTTTTTTTTGCCAGTCAGCTGAGGATTTCCCGTGACAGAGGAGCGGGGCAGTGATGGATAGGAAGCGATAGAAATTGGAGGGCGGCGCTTTTTAAAAATGCTAGTCCCTTCTGTTCAGAGTAGCAGAGCTTGTGTATCAAAATAACACATCACGCAGCTGCCAGCCAGAGGAACATTCCATGAGGTTATAACTGAATGGAGAAACCAGTGCAATAATTTTATGTCTTTACTTCACCAAGTAACAAATACAAGTGTACTCTTTATGCCCTCTTTATTTGGCCTGTTAAGGAAAGCATAGTCTGTCAATCAAGAAAAAAGCTTCCAATTGTGTAGCCTGTTAGAATAATTTCATTAATAACATGTGTTTACTACTGGGAGAAGCAGACTCAGTGTGCTAAGATTTTGTTTGTCAGTCAGTCATTGGAACCCCACTGTTAATCGCATACAATGGTTTGTGGTTATGCCACAATTTAACCCAGGTTTAAAAATACAGACTAGAGCCTTGGTGGTCTGGTGAGAACAGTGAGTGAAGCAAAGGTATTGGTTGAACCTGCCTTGTGGGCTGCTGGCTTGGAATACTGTACGAGCTAATCAAATTTATTAACTTGAGTCATGACTAGAATGCATACACTGCCGAGTGTGGGTGGGTGCACCCAGGTTAGACTACATTCTGGCTGCTTTTTGCAAGGAGGAAGAAAAGCAACTCTTTGGCCTCCTTTCCGCAAAGACAAATTGGAAACAGATATCAGCTAGATTTTGGGATCTCTGGCAGTCTAATAAGGAAAAGGTATTTTTTTGTTGTGGCTTTTATTTATTGATATAGGGAATGGCTTAGAAAAAATTGAATGAGGTTCAAAACTGAATACCGAAGGCATTCGATGCATATGTGTCATTGTCTTATCAAATTGCCCCATGCGTGCCATTTTAATAGTAATATTAAAGGCAGAATCTCTGACTCCACAATAACAAGGGCTGAGTGTGATTGCCAGAAAAGGGAGAGGCATTTGGCTTCTGAGAAAAAGAATACTGGAGAGACGATTGTGTATCGTTACATGAATCTCGACCTTCTGGCGGAGATAGAGAGACAAAGCGACTAAAGTATCTTTCATAATTATAGCTGGTGTATGGTAGGCTAAAATTCTGGTTTACGGCAGCACTGTGGAAAGTATCATTCATAACTGCAAGACTTGAGATGCTTTGAGAAGAATATATTCATCTCCAGAGAGAATGATATCCATTTCTCTGTGTTACTTTACAGCCCAAGACATTTTGTGGGAACCTCTTCCAGGTTTAGAGCGCAACGTAACTGATATTTTTAAATTGCAACTTTAGGATAAAGTAATTCCCACAAATTCCTATTCAAATAAAATGGCATTAGCCTTGGTTCTTTTATTCTATATAAAGATTTCATAATTTCATTTGCCCTAATCACTGGAATTATAACTGGCCAAATTGCTGTCATTTTGAAATGCCTAAACACATTCATTAATGAAGGCAGTGAAATATTAAATTGTTTTAAATTTATATGCTGGGGTATTTTTTATGTTTCTGATAGGTTATTAATATGCATTATCCCCTCACTGTTATGTTTTCTTACTAAGAAATTAAATTAAATGGGTTGATCTTCGCTGAATGACACTTGCACTAGTGAGAGCATTAAGTTTGAAAATTTGTGTGTATTCAGGCCAATGCTAGACGTAACTCTAACAGTGAGCTGAAACAATCCTTTGCTCGTCAGGATCTTTCTCTTTGCCTCATCTCTACCACTCACAATGTACTCCACAACATACTTTTTTTCTGCTTTTATGGGAGCTAGAGGGGAGCTTTGGAACTGCACAGCATCTGGGACTGCTTAAACTGTGGCAAGGAAGCAGAAGACAACTGCTAATAAGAGGTGAAGAGGTGAAAACTGAAACATCCTTACACCCAACCATAAATCTGCACCTACTCTTAACTATTTAAGTCAGTGGGAATATTGTAAGTTGTAGCCTTTTGGGATAAGACTACTATAAACATCTCCTCCCTCACAATAACAGTGAACACCTTTAAAAAAAGAAGCCTGGTGCTTGGAGCTTATTTGCATTTTGTCTGCATTATATCTGGCTGTCCTTTCAAAATATTTTCTGATTTTTTGATTTTACTGTGTTGTAAAGGTTCCTGTATAGCAGCAAACCAGCTCAGTGGCAATATGTAGGTAAATTTCAGACCTGTACTGTAAGTATTTTTAAAGAAGTGGGTTTAGCAAAATGTTGAGGAAGATTCTATTGGTAAATTCCTTTTTAATGATGTAATACTGCTTGTATGAGCCGCTCTGATTTCAGTATTTAAATTGACTTAGGCCCGTGATGCTTGGCATGATGATTGAAATGTACTATTAACAACTCCAAGTTAGAAGTCAATCAGATATGCACATACATTGCAGTATACTCTGCAAACAGGCTGGTATGGGCAACATCACTAGTGCAGGATGATAGGACTGACATTTAGAGAAAATCTGTGACTGTCACAGGAATTAGTAATGATACTTAGGTATCATAAGGTTTTATTCATCATTTCTTGAATAAAAGCCCCATAGTTGAAAACAGATGTCTTGCTGGTGAGCAATATACATGATCTCTGATACCCATTCCACCAGGGTCACTCGTTCTTTCCACAACATATGTTGACCATTCCTTTCCTTTTCTTGTAAACAGTATTAAACCATGACTGTGGCAGTGGCTTGTAAGCAACTGCAGCTCATGTCAGATTTAGGAATTTCGGTATTTTAGGCCCAGCACACCTCTGTCCAGTCACACAGTTCCCTTTGTTTCACTATTCAGGAGGTAACTTACGTTTTAGAGAATGTTCTGAATGAAAAGAGGAGAAAAGTTGAGAAAGAGAAAGGGAAGAAAGACCATATAGGCTTAGCCAGACTTGGAAAAAATGTGAATTTATTAATCCCCACTATACTTGACACTTGAGCTGTGTCCATACTGCAAAAAACCACAGTCTTAAATTGGACTGACTGACTGAGGTGAACTTAACTGTGAAAACAACAAGAAAACCCAATCAACAAAGACCCCAAAAAGCAGGAAATATTTTAACCAAATCAATGTCTCAGGTTCAGCCCCAGCCACTTTATGGGCTCTACGTTTTTTTTCGGTTCTTCTGTAGATTCATGTGGTAGATTCAGCCCATTATTGTAAATGGCAGTCTGCCTATGAGTTTGCATTTTTCAGCAACTGACATTTTTCTTTGCTGTTCTCAAATGTTCACTTCTTTTAGAAAAAATAAAATAATGCTTTGTGACTGCAAATTTCTGAAGTTTGCATGTTGTTAAGACTTTGAAAGCCATGTGTTGCTGACAATGTGGGCCCCTAAAAGATACAAGTGAATGGGTGCTTAATCTAAGCTGTCATTGTAGACAAGCGTAAAACATATCTACTTCCATGGTAGGGTGTATGTGCATGTTACTTTGCACATATAGAGCATGGCCTCATCTTCACACATTGTCACCTATTGATACAGAAGCTTTTCTTCTAGTCTGCACAGGCACATCCTTTAGAGATGTTTGATGTCAAGGAAGCAAGAATGTTAATTAGTTAATTAAATGGCGCTGTTGCCATGGTGGCTTTTTATGTTTGTGTTTTAGAAGCTAAGGACACCTCCAGTGTCATAGACTTCAGATGAAATGAATTCTCTTAGTTGTCTGTCATAACTTGGCTTTTGAGAGTGCTAGATTAAAAACCACCACCAGGTACTAGGAGGTAAAGGCAGCATTTCCTTCCTTCCTCACTATACAATTAAGGCCTCCATTGCCCAGCAGTCCAAGGAAGTCTGATCTCCATTCAGACATATGCACATCTTTTAAATAGGTAAAATAGTTCTGAGGATCCTTCCTCCCCTGTGAGGTGAAAAGGGTTAAAAATGGCTGTGTTGCAAGGTGGAGGTTCAGACCATTCCAGTCACTGCTTCAGCACTCCCCTCTGCATGAGAAGTTGCCCAACAAATTTGGGCAAGGAAAAGTTGCCACTATAGATTTAACAGTTGTTGATGTAGCTTTGTGGCCTTGCTTCTCTCAGCAGCTGTGTGCTCTAGAGGAGTTGTCTGGAAGATGACCTGGTATACTTACATATGCTGTATGTATTATGCATGTATTTATTTGTTTACCATACAAACACACATATGTATATAGAAGGCTCAATGGAGAATTTTTAATTTAAATCAAGGCCGTTAGCAGCTGCTGTATGCTCTCACTCTAAGGTGACTGTGAATAATACAAATGTTTCTGATCTTTCTAAGATCTTTTGCCAAACACAAAACAGATAACATATTTCAGGTTGCTTTGTGAAAGAAAAGAGCGTGAAATCCTTTTGCTGAAAGGCACATAAAAGCAAATATATTTAGTAGGTTCTTCAATGAAATTGAGTACGGGGAATAGCAACCATTACTGTGGTGTTCAACTCTGTATTAGTGTAAACAGTTTAGCTGGGGGGGGGGCGGTATCAAATAGGGTATCACCCTATTTGATCCTTAGATTTGTCTTGTATTTTGCACATTGTATTAATTTTGTAGTTAACATTCCTGGAAAAAGAGTGGAATGTACAGAATTTGGATTCTATCACCAGAAAAACTACGGGTCAAGGAAGTCATTCGTCCAAAGCTGTGAATATCTGTTTGTGTGGATATGACCAAAAAAAAAAAAAAAAAATTATCAGAACCAGTCTGATGCGAAAAATAGTTACCAACAGCTGCAGGGACAGATTTTCCCATGGCACTTAGTACAAAAGATCCATGTTCCGTTTGAAATATCATCCAATTGAAGGTGGCCTACTTTTAGGGCTTCAGGAGCTGCTAACCTGGTCTTTTTGTACCCTATTAGATGACATTCCCCATTTCTGTGTTTTAAGCATTAAATTTTAAGTGGGGG
>VZRU01020546.1:134194-159620 GCA_013398155.1 Pedionomus torquatus | reverse complement strand
AAAATTAGTAGTCAGGTAGTAAATGTGCACTACTAGTGTAGTATGGGTTTTAAAGAAATCCAAAGCATGGCTTGGGTGGGGATGTCACTATTAAAGCACCTGAGGCTGTGGGAACCTTAGACCTATTCTGACAATGGCAGCCTCTTCTGAGGATTCAAAAGGGATTATCTCCTGCCTTTAAGATTGTGCTGGTGACTGGATCATCTATAACCTGAGCCTGAATGAAAGTGAAAATCACCAGACGACTCATTATAAGGATCTACTAGTTCTGGAACTTTCTTTTATATATTTTCAGCTGGAATCCAATTTCCTTGCAAGTGCAAGTTTCACACAAAAAGCAAGTAGAAATGAACCGGTTTAGGGAGCATTGCAAGTGCATCAGTCGACATTCTCAAGCAGCATAGCTTTCTAAGTATGTTCAAACTATATTTACTTACTGTTAGACCAGAAAGATGAAGGTGTTTGGTTAGATAATTAACAAAGTAAAATAAGATAAAGTTTCCTTGTTGTTAATTTAAATAATAATTAAAATTAGTAATTTAAATCAGTCTTGTCTGAGTTACATTCAGCAAAACACTGGTTAGCAAAAAGAGCCCAATGTGGAGTATAATTCCTGCTCTGCTCTTCTATGGCTCAGAGCAATACAGACCCAGAGGTGGCCTCTGAAGACCAGGGTAAGCACAGATTAGGAGCATCCTTTCAGGGGGTCTCTGTCAAATTTTGGCCTTCTGAATAATTAAATTTGTTTTCAGGCCATCAAGAGCTATGAAGTCTTGCTAAACTTTGTTTTTTATTATTCTATTCCACTTATACATTTGAGAAAAACAAATCAGGCACAACCCCCAATTTTGAACAGGTTAAATTTAAGAATGGTGTTGCCATCAGAAAAAATGAAATGCTTTACTCTCTAAACATTCCTACTAAACATCTGGGAAATCTTAGCTTAAAAATACTGCAGCAGGCACAATGGAAAATCCTTGAGAGTGATGACAGCTCTGATTTCACATGTATTTATAATCCTGCACGTGGTTTATTTTCTTGGGATTTCTGAATTTGACAGAGACAGATATCTGAAAATAACTGACATGCTAGCTGTCAGCCTCTCCTTAAAATATGTGGTCAATAGATCAAGGGAACTAAAACACAAGGGGCTCAATGTTATTCTCCATTATAAAATGTGGAGAGGATGAAGCATTTTATAGTTCCTGAGTGAAATGCTCATATGTGAAAAAATAAATAGCTGACAGTCTCTCACTTCAGCAACTTGTATGCAAACTACTACCTGCAGTCTGTGAATGAAGGACTGTGCTACAGTAAAACAGACATGGAAGCACAAAAATGAGAGCTGTTGCTACAGTAGAAAAACTTTCATCTGGCTTAGGTGGTAGTTTTTCACCAGGCCTGTGGAAGATCTTTCCTCAAAAAATGGGATTGTTTTGTGGAACACCTTTGAGGGAGTTTAATTCAAATACAGATCAAGCTCCTCTGTTCCTGTGTGCGTAGTGGGGGATCCATGGTTCTGGCAGGTAGGAGAAACAGGACAGATCAAAATGAAACTAAAAATGCTTGGAAACTAAAGTTTTGCCTTAGATATCTGCAGTTTCTACTGTAAAGAGGACGGTTTCTTCAAATTAAACAACATTTGGTGCCCTAGTATAGACAGCTGGGACAATGAGTTAATGTGAAAAGCTGATGCGTTGCTTTTCATGCAGAAGACAAAGCTAATATGATGAATGCTGAAGTTCTCTGTATATGAGGTGGAAGACAGCAGTGATTTCTGCTTGCTGTCCACAATCCTGAGGCTTCTTGTGTGGTGTCAGTAGTTATGCCAAGGTAAGCAGGAAGAGGAATGAGCTACTTACCTCCACTTTCTGTATCCACTAGGCACCGCATAAATTTTCAAGAGAGAACGCACCAGTAAGTCACTGCGGATCAGAATAGGCCAAATTTCTTCCACATGTGACAATCGTGTTGCTTGTAAATCACCGAGAATCAAGAAGCGTGCTCTGTTGAGTTATCTCAGTTGTGGGTAATGGCACTGTGTAACAAGAGGACTGTATGAGTCAGCAGCTAATGGCAACTAGCTCTGTGAAAACCTGCAAAAGAGGAATCCTGGCAGCTCAGTCCTTGGGGGAATAAGCTGTTTCCTCAGTGGAATAATTTTGAGGAAAATTCTGTAGGGATATCTACCCCCTTAGCCTCACCTGGAAAAAGAACCAGAAATCTGGATGTATGTACGTATGTATATACAAATGAGGACCAGAAAAAGAGACCAGTAGACTAGAATGTGTATGACTTAATCTGCAGGAGCAATGATTTTCAGTCACCTTATAGGAAATATCTTGTTAGAGGGTCTGTTGGTTTAGGAGGTATGACACTTATTATAAGTAAATCGAAGCCATCTTGCGAGTAGGTCATTATTTGATTTGCCATAGGTTTTGTATTGTGTTTCATGTCAGAGGTACATGACTTCACTTTAAGCACCTTTGCTTTTGGAATGTGTAGTGCCACAAATGCAGCCATACAGTATTGCTGACCCACACATCCCAGGATTTGAAGGGCTGGCTTCAGCCTTCAGATGACGAAGGGTTGGAAATCTGGGAAATAGGCCTTCTCAGTTAAAACTTCTAAACTTGTTTCTTGCATCTAATACACCTGGGAACTCTAAACATCCTGGCTGTGGGGCTACCTTTCATCAGGCTGCTTATGAGCCTGACTTCTGTGCATTCCCGTGTCCAAAAGAATATGCATGTATGTCTGTCATGAAGCGGCAAACTGGGAGCACAACTATCTAGGCAAGCAGAAATGTAATGGTTTTCTATCAGAGATTTATCAGAATTGAAGCATTTCCAAAATTATTTCAAAACCAAAACATTCTAACAAAAGTAGATTTTAGTTTGTTTTTTTTTCCAAACAATTCTAATAAGAGCAAACAAAGCAAATCTCAAAACTTAGGAGAAAAGCTCATAGGGAAAGACATATCTTCTAATTGGTTGCTCCAACGTATGAGGAGAAATGGAGATAAAGTAGTCATGAACTAACTGGCCACTGTTTATTACAAAACTGAATTTTCCAAAGCCAGTGTGTAAGAGAAAGTAGTGAAAAAACCCATACATATACACACATATTTGTATATGTCTCTTTTTCCCAGATGTATGTCTCTTTTTTTTTTTTTTTNTTTTTTTTTTTTTTTTTTTTTTTTTGTGACACTGTTTAGAACTTTAATCATTCACCAAAGTGTCACTGATCAAGTAGGCATGATGTTTCTTGGATATGAATTTGGTGCAATGCACAGTGATCCTAAAGCATTAAATATATTTCTCCTCTAGACTTTAAGTCTCTGTAAAGAGATGGAAGAATTTCTCTTATATATACTGATTTGCTCTCAGTCCTTCTTTCTGAAAGTGCTCATGGGACAGGCAGTAATTCAGGAAAGTCATGAATTACAGGGACCAGTACCCCCTGGAAAGTCGGACAGCCTAGATTAGGAGTCTCTCCTAAAGAGGAGGTCTGGGGTTTCTGGTACCATTCTGTAAACTATTTATTGGAAAGATATTTTGTCAGTACCAAGACATTTTTGTCAGGAAACAGTGGGCTTAAGGGTTTTGCACTTTAAGCCAGGACAAACAGAAGCAGTGTCAATACAGAGCTGTCCTTTATGGTTTACAAGGGAAGCTTTCTGTTACGTTTAGCTGCAAATGAGCACCCAACACATTTTATATACTCTCTTCCTCTCCTGTGGGTAGGTGCATTTGTTACTTGTACCTTTTCTCTCCTCAGCATTTCCAAGTGAGTGTCTGCAGGTAGAAAAGGTAGGCAGAATGGACAGCTTTTAGAGAAGTTACCTAGCTGGCCAGACTTCAGGCTAAAGAGGCCAGTCGTTCTTAGGATCCATCTGAACTGATCAACAGGCTTGGGCACTTCAGAAATTCACAATGCCTTTTTGGGGCTCTCCTTCTGAAATGCCACTTTCCAGTAGTTCTCCATTTGTGTAGTGAATTTGCATGAATTTTTTTTTTTTGGTGGACAAAGGAGATGCATGAAGATATTAATTTCTTACTCCAGTAAAAATGTTCTTAAAGTGTTACTAGAAGGGACAGAAAGCAATTGTTATTGGAGATACTCTTCAAAGAAATTCTGGAAAGAAAAGGTGTTTTACACACTAATTTGGGAGCTGTTTTTGAAAGAAAAAGAATGCGTAATGAAAGTAGATTCAATAGACTTGGAAGGCAGAAAATTCTGTGCCAGCTTTTCTTACTGCAAAGGTCTGCTATGACCTGATAAAGAAATGTTCAGAAGAAAGCATAGGGATGTGGGCACTGAAAATAAAAAAAAATAAAAAAAAAAAAGCTGTTAATGTAATATTGTTGTCTTGTAGACATTGTAACAATGTTGTAACATTATGCTGTCTTGTAGAATGGAGGTGCTTACCCAAGTGCTTGTTGTTACTGTTTGATTGAGTTTGGTGCCATTTGGCAATTTATTCATATCAGCAGACTGTAAAGAGGTGTGGGGGGAGGGGGTTGTTAATGTTTGGTGACACAGCAGCTTGTCACTCCCGAAAGTCTAGCTGACATGTTTTTCATGTATGGACGTTCATGGCTGAGGAACAACCAGGAAAAGCCTCCTAACAAGGAGTTGTAGAGCAGTGCATGAGACCATGGAGACAGAAGTATTCCATGTTGGACCATACAATAGTCCAAACTATTGAAAGAAATAGTCTCAGCAGAGAAAGAGGGTGAGAGTTTTGAGAGCAGGATGATAGTTTGCCACGTGAACTCCTTTTACCTGACAAATTTATTTCTTTTTATTCAAATTCAAATTTTCTTTATTTCTTTTTATTCAAATTGTCAATAGTTAACTCAGCATCATCTGTGGTGTACCCTCGGATGAATTACATACCTGTGTCAGACCACTTGGCACATTGACCAATGATTTCAAGATGCACTTGGGAAGCAGCCATTGAAGGCATAATACTGTTCCTTTAAATGATCCTAAATAAGTAGTTTTGTGACTAATAATTACACTTCACAGGCTAGCAGTGGTTTTGATTTGCATACTTATTTTTATAATGCACTGAATATTCAGGAATATATTACAATCTGTGACTAGTGCAGAAGAAAATGTTCGTCTTTTGTGATTGACTTCCTTGTGTCCAGGCTTTTCCATCTATGCAAGGATACGTTTTCCTGCTTACAGAGAACTTTGAGATCTACACAAAGTCTCTCTACAGGTATGACATGTGAGAATATCCTCATCACAACTAAAATATTTTAGTAAATATGCAATTCAGGACTTGTTTGACATGTGAATAAAACCTGTTGTTTAGCTGTCAGTTTTGTAATTTTTGTGCTCCCTTCACACTTCACTTGGTGGTAAGTAAATTCTGCTCGGTAGATCCAAAACTCCTGGAGTTACACAGCCTACGCAACATCTAAGGTCTTGTTACAGATGTTTTAAGAAATGGACTGATTCAGCTAATAAGCAGCTCAGAACTGATAAGTGCAGCAGGGTTGGGCCTTTGAGGTCTGTTGCCTCAAGTGGTAATGACCACGGCTTCTTTGGTGGGTGACAGTGACCTGGGGATTTTTCAAGTTTGTTTTCTGCTGGTTTTGTCCTTTTCCAGGTACAAAAGGGAAAAAAACAAAGATGTGTAAGGCAGTACACATGTTCATTCTGTTCCTTACAGGTGAGTGAACATTTCTTTATATTTTTCTCAGCTATTACTTTCTCTTTGATACTTGTAATTGCTTTTTGAAAATACTCCTAAGTATATTCTAAATGGTAATTCATATGACTTTATCTATAAGTCATTGTACAATCATGGAAGGAGTTTTCTCTATTCATCGTTATATTGTACCATATGATTGATTACTACAGTTCTGTTATTAAGGTATAACTCATTTATAAAGCATACAATTATTTTGCCATACCAATGTCTGAGCACCCCTAATAAAAGGATTTCAAGAATAAATTAGATTGTTGTATTTTAAAGAACCCCTGTGCAGGTACATACATGCCAATAAAAGGTAAAAAATCTTGTGACATTAGTCATCTTAGATTCATTAATGAATGACAAAAGTAGATGTTAACATCAATAATGGTAAATATTTTAGCAATCAATCATAGAACTAGAGAGAGAGATACCATACAGCTCATCTTTTTCTTTTTTTTTTTCATCAGCAGCACTAGTTGCAAGGTACAGTGGCAGTGTTCAGCGATGCTGCAAAGAAAGGAAAAAATGGAATGATTTCAGCCCATTTAACAACAAGCACTAGGTCTTCTTAATTCCGACTGGCAGGACCCCAGCCCCTTGTATCACTTCCGTCTAATGAAAACATTTATGTTTAATACTAAGAATTTGAGACTGGATAAGATATAAAAGAAATCCCTCACATAATTTTGTCTAATATTAGAGAATAGTGAAAGAATTTTATATTTAGCAGTTAGAATTTGTAACTGATTATATTAGTTTCATAAATTTCCACTAGAGTGTTGTTTCCTTGCATAAAAGAAATAAATAGGCTTAGGTTGGTGTGAAGACATAGGGCACTTTCTTCTTTACATCTCAATCCCACTCAAGGCAGCAATAGAGGGAGAATTTAAGAAAGTGCTTAGAGGTGGAGCGGGTTGGCTAATGGACCTTCTTATCATGAACGTACATGTGCTCTTAAGAGCACGAGCCTGGCTGAGAACTTAGGTCATTCGTCTTTGAAGGAGTTCATAGAGATATGTATATCATCAGGTCCCCTCTGTAGAGCTGTCCTCCGCTTGTCAGAGTCCTGTGAAAGCTTCAAAATGACAAGGCAAGTTTTTATCCTAGCCGCTGAGCAACTTAACCCCATTGCTCACAAGTGCAGCATGTTCTCAGAGAGAGACAGCATCTGACTCTAAGTATTGTTTGTTTCTAACACATCATGGGTGCCTCTGTTTTCTCCCTTCCAGAAAAGCTGTGGATGTTATGTCTGCAGATGATGCTATAATTCTTTCATATATAAATTTATAAATAATAACATCTCAGGGGAGAGCAGAATCATGTTAATGTTTCATTATGTTAATTTTTTTTAAAAAAAGTTGTGTCCAAGAATCTCACATGGCACATCTCTGTCCCCCCTGTGCTGTTTCAGAGTCAGTTACTTCCCATGTGGAACCTTCTGGAACTTCACTGTCTAAACTTGCTTCCAAAGAAGACATTTTGTTTTTCATGTCACAACCGAAACTGTGTGGGAAAGGATCTGCTTAATACTCCAATAACTTAACACAGAGTATAGTTGTTCTCTCTTCTTGTCATTCAGAAAAAGTTCAGGGAAAGTATCTTTTACCCTTCCACAAATCAGTTTCATTAATTTCAACTGAAGTTAGAGGAGGAATGTGAAAGAAAGGGTGTTTTTGTTTGTTGACTACAGCAACAAATGAGCATCATCATCTATATTAATATAATTGCTTCCCATTTGAGAAGCCTAAAGGACAAGAGGAAAAGTGAGAGTGAGGATGGGTATGAGTAAACATCCCAGGTGAGTTTAGCTGCTGTGTCCTACTGAGACCCATCAAAGTAAACAAAAATGGTTTTCCTAATTTTCAGAGTGCTAAAATCTAGTAAAGGCTATAGGTCTGCTACTATTCCATTATGGATTTCATTTTCTTCTTCCTTCAAAGCAAGTAAACAATATCTGAGAAGAATATCTATGAAAATATTTTTTAAGCTGAGCAGTCTTGGTTTTTTAAAAACTTTTTCTGAGATATGCCTAAATAATTTCAACTGAAATGTTCATACAGAAAAGTCAGATGGAGGGAAACATTTCAAATGTATAAAAGCAGGCAAAATTGTCCAAGTTATGAACATTTGAAAGCAGGATTTTGTAACTGAAATTATCAAATAGCCTTAATAATAAATGGTGTGGGATACTCCAGCAATAATATTGTTTTTTTGGTTTTTTGTTTTTTAATTTAGGAAGTCTTTGTAACAGTATAGATGTTACTGCAGAAACACCGTCATTGCCACCTGAAGAAACCACAACACCTTCACATATTTTTTCACCTCCTTCCAAAGTCACGCCAGCTCCTGAATCAGAAACAATATCATATGAGAGTGATCATGTTCCAGGTCTGCTTTTTAATTTGTTGCTTCCTCCAAATTCTGAGTCAGTTCCTCCCTCAGTGTGCACACCGAAGTCTTAGGAATACACTGGTCCTTGTTGGTTTCTACCCAATGACTCTTTATATCCAAAAGCGTTCAAAAAATTGCAAACACAAACCAATTTAGCAGTTCTATAATCCTATGATTGATTTAAACATTCCCCCCTGTTTCTATGAGGTTGGAAGCTGAAGAACAAAGAATATTTTGGACATCTCATATAGTGCAGCCTAAATAACTGTCTGTCAAGAAGCAGAAAGTATGTCATGTAGAATAAAATGTCAGGCTATCCACTTCTCATGACTAGTGGATAGCTTGGTATTCTGTCCTAAAGGAAGAAAACTTATGAGGAAGGTAATAGCAGAAAATGGTCCCATCAACCCGCTAAGTGTCTTTATTCTTTCTTGACACCCCTGTGTGCAGAATCACAGAATCTTTGTTCTTAAGATCACAGCAACAAGCTGCATGAAACTATATAGATACGGGCCAGGGCATCACAACATTAATGCTTTCTTAATTCCTCTATTTGTGAGGCTGTATGTGGTGGTGGGCCCTGAAGCAGCTGCTACAGCAACGTTGCTAGCTGAAAAGTCAAGAACTTTTTTCTTTCTTCCTCGTGTCTTCTCTGTGCTTCTTACACTGAGACACTACTCAAGGTTCAGCGGTGAAGATGGAAAAACGTCCTAAAAAAGGAGGAAATTTTTGGCAGCAACAGTTTTATCTGCTTGTTTTCTCCTTCTCCATGTCAGGATCTCAAGAAAGTGGCTGTTCTGACTTGGACTTAGTTATGCTAGTTATAAATATATGTAAATGCACATATCTTTAGAGAGCACGCTGGCAGACAAAGCCTTACCTGCCAAACAGGCAAAGCACATATGAAGGAGAGTAAACAGAAATCAGTGTACAAGAATGGTGAATGTAGGTACAGAGTAGTTAATAGCTGCCATCTGTTCTCTTTGACAGGGAATAATGAATTAGTTTCTTTCTAACACCTGACTGTAAATTCAGTGCTTTGCAACAAGCTAAAAAGAGGTAGGGAAACCAGCTTTACACATAGTTTTATAGTTTTCTCTTGTTTCTAATTTTCATTCTTTTCCTCTTAACAGAAGAGCGTCTATCAACTATAGGTAAGTTTACAACATCAATATATATACTTCTGCTTGAATATTTTTTCTTTACCTAAGTTTTGAACTTTTAACTTCTTTTACTGGGATTGGTTATAGAAAACAAAAGCTACATATGAACTTGCCTGAACTAGCCTGAAAAACACTGTTTTTGTAAAAGAGTATTAAAGACACCTCTTAATTGCAAATCATGGTATTTCTCTGGAGAGCTGAGTAATAAGAATATCACTTTACTAGACTAAACCGTAGTAATTAACTTTCTTATTATGACAATTAGTATTTGGGGGGTTTTCTTTCAGTAAAATCTGTAGCACCAAAAATATTGTGAGCAGCAATAACTGTTGGTATATCAAGATAGGAGATGACTACAGTACATACACTGCCAAAAAATCATTGACGGTAATGAGCTATAATATGCTTTGTTCATTTCTGTACAAATCCAAACTTGAATAAGATTTTTGTTTGTAGGAAAAATGAAGACCTAAATTTTAGTGTTTAACCATTCTATGCTGCATATTTATCCACCACAGATGTAAGAATTAATTTTTCTTAATAGCCTAAAGTCATGAGTTCTTTTCTTTTTTTGCTTCTAGTGGCAGGAATCAGCATTTCCCTTGTGTTGGTTTTTCTTCTTGTAATTATTGGACTTTGGTATGCACGAAAAAAATCAAAGGTAAGTCCAAGCTTTCACCTTTGGATATTTGTTTATGTATGTATATTTATCTGTATTTATTATAGAATGTATAGTGTCACCTTCCCAATTCTTTCCCTTTTTACTCAGATTTCTCGTATTCATTTGCACTGTAGTTGCTTTTCCACTGGGATATTTTTGTCACTGGATGGCATTCTTAAAATTAGTCATCTTGTAATGTCAGTTTAATTTACCTCAGCTGACCTCCCTTCCTGGGTAGTACCTGCTCATGTTTTAGTAGGAATGGTTCCTGGTTTGCAGTTTTATTCTCCCTTTAATGACAGCTTTTGTCATTAAAGGTCCTGTGTCAGAGATGAAAATTGAACAGTTCAAGGGAGTTTTATCTGTCTGAGTTACTTTGGATGCTTTAATTATTTTGCAACCAGTCTTATCTGTGATAAGTTAATATTGCTAAAAATTAAAACATTAAGTAACTTTAAGAATAAATGCAGTAACACTTAATATATTATAATAATACTATACTTATTCAGGTATGCAAAAATATTCAACTGTATTAATCAAACAAGTTAACATAAGAAAAAATATCAGCAGAACTATGATTAATATTGTATTGACATTATTGATTTTGTGTTTGTGTAGCTCAGATGCGTACTGCAGTGATAATAACGTATTTGCATTTCTTGCACAGGGGAGTTTGGCTGAAATTAATTCTGTCCCCTCTGGTGAACCTGGAGTGTCTTTAAAAAAAATTTCAACACATGAGAACCAACGCGAGTGGCCTTTTGAAAGAGCATGACAATGACAACTGAAGAAGTGTTGCATGACCCCTCTGGTGTGTGCACCTGTATTGCAAAATGGCATATACCATGGGATGTTGAGTCAGTAATTTTCCCTTTTTCACTGAGTGTTTCAAATCACTCCAAAATAATTTGCAATGGCAGCTAACATGAAAATCCTGTTACCAAAAGAATTTCAGTCGAAAGTCTTAAGTAAAGAATTAAAACCAGAAGAAAATTAAAACCAGGAAGGTCCTTCCATGCCACCTGATGTTGCATGCGTTGCCTGTAGTGTAACAAGAGAAAGGTGAAACTGCTGCCGAGCCTCAAACCTTAAAATCTCTTTCATCATCAATGCCATAACTAAATTCAGTTCTGAAAACTGTGTAATTCTAGGGATTCTGGGAAGCTTAACCATTAGTATTTGTGGCCTTTGCTGTGTATTTCATCTATTATGTATTGCATTAAGTTCTCTTTCCGTCCTATTCTTTCTTTAGTAGTATTTTTCATGTTTTTTTTCTTATATTCTTCTCGGGAGGAAAGAAAAACAGAAAATCCCCTCTCAATTGTAGCTATTTAAACTGCACTCCTAAAGAGCTCTTTCTTCAAAAAGGCTTAATTTTTGAAATTGGAGAGATTCTAGTTACAGAAAATGGCACAATTAGGCCATGCCTGTTTTAATAAATTAGACCTGCCCAGGAACATTGCTACTATTAAAGACTAGCTGGAATAGCCCTTGTTTATGCTTCTGTATGTGTGAACTGCCTCTTGGAAATGGCTTCTGAAAGGCTCTAGCGTCCAGAATTCGGCTTGGGCCAAAACCAGCTTACCCGCATAAACAGTACTATTCCAGTGCCTGGGAGTTTCCTAGGCATTGTTTAATTTACTAACCTAGATATATACAGTGTTATTGTTTAAAGCTAATTTTAAATGACATGATGGATGTGCCTGTTCATTTATTGACACTTACTAGCAGGGATTAATCAAAGCTGGCCACTGCAAACTTCCATTTACTCGCTGTGCCCTGTTTTTCTGCTGCATTATAGCTGTCTAAAAAGCCAGCTGTGTGAATACAAGGCTTGTTGCTAAAAGCTCATTATGATGCCTTAGACTGGACTGTGAATTTACAGAATCTAACTCTGTTGCACGCTCCTGTAGAATAGAGTAACAGCATAGTCTCACATCCTGACCTTGGGCAAGAACTTTTGCACCCTCAGTGAGTGAATGCAAAAATCATTAGTGCAATGTAAATTCATACCCTGGCCTATGGCTCTGTGAGGCTGTGTAAATTAATCTGTGTGAAACCCAATGTTGTGACAGGGCTACCACTAGTACCCAGAAAAGTTCCATAGCCTGAATAAAGACATTCAATTCAGTTATCACCATGTCATTCATTTTGTAAGAGAGGGAATAAGTAAATTACAGGAAAAACCTGTTTTTATAAAGCATGAAGAAATAAGTTAATGCCTTGATAAAATCATACCCATTAAACCGGCTCAAAGGTTAACGCATCAGTATAAACTGACATACTTTCCCTCCTCTAGTTCTAACCCTTGATAATAATAATAATAATAATCAAGCACCAGGCTGAAAACCTGAATCTTATTGGGTGATGCCATCATTACTCCACTACTTCCCTGAACTGAGTAGTGCTTACTAACTGATGTCAGGTGCTCTCAGCAGCAAGTGATTGCTGTGGAGCTCTGCTCAAGCAGGAGCTGGGGGATCTAGGGCAAAAGAGTCCAGAAGACACAGCTAGCTGAAGGGTTGCTCTCTGGTAGCGTGGTAGAGGAAGGAGGGCTGGAGAGATAAGGAGATAGTCTGAGGTGGCTCTACCAAAACATTCCTGTCTGAGCCTTGTCAAATGACTTTTAATTCTGAGATGGAGCTCCTAGACAACAGAAGAAAATCAGTAGCACGTCCCTATCACTTATTTATTTGTGAAGATAAATATGTTTGAAAGTGGGGTGTGTAAGTCCCACAGTAATGAAGCTAGTCTGAGAGTTGTAAATTTGCATGAAATCCCAGATTCTGTTTGTCTGTAAATCTTCTCAAGCCAGTTCTTTTCCCCAGCAGCAGTAAAAAGTGCTGTGTCAGCTTCCAATTTTGGGTACTGACTGATGTTCCCTACAAAGAAAAGGCTATAGCAGTTTCTTGCCAGGGTCTGCACTTACTTCATGAAAGCCGAAGAGGTATTTTACTATTTTCAGTTGACTACAGGAAAATAAAAATTCACTGTCTGTCAAAAGGAATATTTGAAAATTCACACTTCCCATCTGCTCAGTAGATATAGATACATTTCTCTGTGTGTTTTCTGAGCTTAAGAAGGAAGTAATTATGAATTGTATCTACAGCAATTTTATTTGGGGTGGGAGACTTGAGCTAGAGCTTCTTCCTATGTTGTGTGGTTTTGTTTTGTTTTTTTTTTTTAATGTACATCTGTTTGCCTTCCATTAAATAGAAGTTCAATAAGCGCTTAAATGCTTTTCTAGATTCTAGATCAAGAGCACCCTGGGCACCAAGCAGTGTTAGCTGAATGCAGAGGAAGTACGAATAACAAGCATTTAGCCATTTGCTAGGAATAATTCATAAAACCCATGTTTACAGTACTCCTTAATAGATGTTTGCAAGCCTCTGTGTAAATGATTCTGCTTTTGGAAATGTTTTTGGAGTGGCTGGATTTTATCTGAACTTTTACAGAATTTGTGTACTGGAAATAATATTTGCTCTTTGGTGTTCATGTGTTGTTACTGCACCGTTTAAAACATTTGTGATTTGCTGAAGTAATCAAAAAAATTTCCTCGGCTTGGGTGATCAGGCCCAGAAGAGTGGATTAGCAGTTAAACTATCTATGAACTTGGCATTATTTGTGTCAGTGGAGTCTGTGCAACATATGGCCCGACACATGCGCTCACAAAACGGTTTGTCTGGCTCATTGCTTTGCAGTTTCATTGTGTGCTGATCAGCAGACTGACAGGCGTTGCGTACGGATGGAGTAGATGGCAGTAGCAGCTTGCTGGGAAACAGTGGGAAGATGGTATTGAAAAAGCAGGTTAAGACAATAAGGCAATGGAAAACTTTGAATGAAAATGAAAAAGAACCGTGTTCCGTGGCTCTGATTTGGAAATGAGGCGTGCAATATAGAAAAGTGGAGGAGATTGGCTTGCAACAGAGGAGCTGTTTATTGCAATGGAAAGGGAAAAATGTGTGGAAATCAGGAAAGCCCTGATTTGCAGAAGCTGGGGGTGAGGAAGTCAGACCAGCAGTACATGCTACCTATGGTTTCATAGCCCTTATATTAATCTGAATGGTAAGACCATTTTTAGTTAGTTTATTCATTTATTTATTTATCTTTTTCCAGCATAGGAAAGATGAAAGGCATTGCCTTACTTTGCAAGCAATAGCTTCAGGTCAATAGCAGAGAAATGTTTTTGAGCATGAGAAGGGAAAAGCAAACTACCTAAACTGTTAGTGGAATTTTGCTCAGCAGAGATTACTTTTAAGAACATATTGCACAAAATACCTCTATAACCAGCATAATATGGAGAAGGCTGTATTAAATAGTCTCTGCAGGTCCTCTTAAACTCTAAATTTCTAATTTCTAACGAATACCACAGCTAGGTAGCTGTGTTTGTCCAGCAGCTAGCTCTGTTTGTTAATAACTTGAAAAAAGTGAAAATGCTGAGAGTCCACTGAGCCCAGTACCCTGCAGCCAGCAACATCATTTACAGATGCCTTAGAAGAAAGATGAGTGTCAGGCAGGTGTAGAGTAATCTTCCTCCCTTTGTATTCTACTGCCTTTTTAGCAGTATAAACTTGACCTGTACAACACACTGAAGATACGAGTTCCACAGTTTGAGATCTCTTTTTCTTTCTTTTCTTCACTTTTTTCATTTGCTAGTAGTCTTATTCATTGTCCTCTTCATCTTTTTACTATGAACGAAACCAGCGGACAGTTACTTTTTCCCTTTCCCATGTCATTCAGGACATTGTAGACCTCTACTGTAACTGCTTTGTCCCTGAAAGTAACAGTGTTGATTATACTACATTGATTTAAAGCTTGGAAATGTGAGAGCACATCTGCTTTTAATAACTGCAAGCTGAAAATTGCAAGCTCGCTGTACTTTCTGCGGTAGTAATTGCAATTTTTACAGTTTCTATAAAATACAAAAGTTAGCGTTTGTACTTATGGTGTGGAACACAAGTTAGAAGCAAAATGTATTCTTCTTCAGTTCAATGGTAGTGAACTTTGATAATATTTTATATAGTTACTTATGTTAATTATGTATTGTCCCTGGTTTTATATACGTTAGCCACCTTGGTCAATCCAAAACATTTACTCTTGCATAACATAAAGATGATCATAGGCTTAAGGGTTTGCCCACAAGTTACATTAACCTGTGTCTCATAAACAGAGAAAAGTATTTTCAATATGATGAAAATACAAAGTCTGGCAGTAAAAACTTAGGCATTTTGACCCTTTAACCCTTTTTTATGCAAAGTCATCCTTCAGGCCTTTAAAATTTTATTTCTGTCTGCTTATGTTTTCTATTCCCCTTCTGCTTGTACATAGTAGAAGCAGGCTCAGCAGCAGCCGGTGTGTTTTCCTGTCTACACAGGTCTAACCTATAAATGAAACCGAACAGAATATTGTAGATGGGAAATATGAGATGGGGTGAGAAGAGACTGAAGGGTCCAGGGTATTTTTAACAGTGTGTGTGTATGTCTTTATTTAGACAGACAGTAGGTGTGATCACTACTGCCAGGCCATTTCACACCGTCTCAAATGAGACTGTGAAAGCACCTCACAGTGAATTGTCAAAGATCAGTGGGACTGCTTCTGTTCTTCAGCAGTCATTGCCAAGAAGCAAAGCATTAGATAGACACACACACAAACACATGAAGTATCTTTTGTCTCATAAACATTCCTGCTAGTAAGCTTTGAACCAGGCTGGAAGCAATGATGTTGGAGGCCAAATGGACACCTTTGTTGATAGCACTTGTTCTTTTGCTAGAAAGACATGGATCCATGGACAGAGAATTTCAAACCAGCTGTTTTCAAAGCACTAGGTTTTGCTCACTTTATAATCCTGCTTTGATACTAGTCAAATATTTCACTGTGGCTTTCTATTCCCTGCTATGTGTGCTCAAGTACAGTAGAGAGAAGTGCCGGAGTCAGGCATCTGTGCTGTCTGATCTGGGAACTGCAGTCTGCCCAGAGGAGCAGAAAGGGGTGTATTCTCATGTGCCATTGGTAGGGTTTGTGTGAGATCCTCCTGTAGAGGTACATTCTCCTGTGCCCTGCCCTTACCTCAGTGAACCTGTGAACGCCCTCTTTTGGACTTTATGCTGAACCTTTCATTTTTTGTGTACAAAGGCTGTTTTGAGCAAGAAGCAGCAGAGGTGCTTTTGCCAGGTTTGTGCCATCAAAATTGTTCCAGACAAGGAAAATTTTCCATGAAATCTGTGAGGTGAGGGACCATTTTGCAGATATATAGTGTAGCCTTAGTAAATAGTGACATATCTTTGTGTGTATTTCAGGTATACCTGGCAGCAGTTTTGTACCTCCATTTAAACAAAAAGGAAAAAGACATTTCTGGAGGACATTTTACTTAAAATTTTCAGCAAGCTGACTATTACATTTTGTAGCCGTCTCCAGCAGGAAATTCTGGAAGTTTAACAGTACAGACTAGGCAGGTAAACATAGAGATGTGTAAGTAATGTAGCAAAATTTCTGTTTCACATACTCTGGTTAACATAATTGTTGAGTATGTATGTGCTATCATGAATTTACTGAGGAGGTAGCCTCCTGTCTCAGAGTAAGTTAGAACAGTTTAACATCATCTCCCTCTCTTCTGTACAGAATATAGAGTAATCACTGCTGTTAGCAGTAACTAAAAAGTATACCGAGGAATCAAATCTGTTTAGTTAGTAAGTGACTGTAACAGGCTTTCAGATATACAGCTACTTCTAACAGGGCACTCTGAGATAGCAGTAAACGACAGTAACTAGTGTTAACAAACAGTAAGCAGTTGGAGATAGAGAATTCTAAGTGTGAATCACAAAGTGTAAGCTAGCTGTTATTTTATAGGAAAAAATATGTTTTGACATCATTTCGTCCCCTATTTGTAGTAGTTGGCAAAAATCTAGCCTTTGCACAAAGACTACTTCTTCATCTAGCACAGGTTTTGTAATGTTCTGCAGTACTAGTGTCTGACAGTGACTGGTGTTAAGCAGTTACATGTGCTTTTCAGAAGTCAGCCATACTGCTTTGTACCTCTCAAAGGTCAAGCCCAGAGCATTCAGGAGGTTTCAGAAGAACTGTTGCCAATGGCTTCTGAAACAAATTAATTTTCAGTGTAACAGTGGGCCAAAGCGTGCGAAATTTTCTCACGTCACTAGTCCTCTGGAGTCATCAAGACCATTCATGTGAGGAATTCATCAAGCTTCATTTCTCTTGCTCTATGCTATAGATATTGTGCTGTTACTTTCTTTTCCCATACAACTTCTTTACAACTGAATCTCTAGGTTTAGATCTTATTTGTGTTGACAAAGGAAATCCTTTTAAAATTTCATCCAGTTAGTCATATTCTTTTAAGGAATATAATTTCATAATTGCATGTTATTCTGAGCTTGACAAGTGACTTCTGACAGTAAAAAGTTGATCTCACATTCTCAGAACAAGTAAGCACAGATCCAGTGCCTGCAAGTTATATCAAATGAAAAGCCCTGTCTGAATAATAGAAGAGAAAAAATAATCTATCATTCTTCAGTACAGATTTGCAACTTCAGCAGCAGATGGCTGAGATACTGCAAGGTCTGGGTATATGAATAGCGACATTGTTATTCATCCATCAGCCTCATTACACCTTGGCAGTCTGTCTGTGCCCTGTTATAGGCACCCTATTGTAACCCAAGAATACGTTTTGATCAAGATGTATAATCCTGGCATTAAATAAGTACATTTTAAGATGGGATTACTGTGGGGATGATTAACATGGCATCCCAAATTCTGATCCTACTGTGATTAGGAGAATGAATTAATCACCTCTGCATTTTGAATATTAGCACCTTGAGACAGTCTGGTGACTCAGAAGGCTGGATTCACTTTCTTATCTGCATAATGAATTTCAAGACTGATGATAGAAAAATAGTCAGTAATCATTGGAAAGATTCTCATACAAAATAATGGCATTTCAAAAAGCTTTAGAAGCAAAAAAAGGAAGTATCAACTTCTTTGAAGCCCATGGATTCAGTACTAGGAAGAGAGGTTACAGCTAGTTTTAATTTAGTAGCTGAACTGAAATGGAAACAGGGAACATGCAACTGGAATTAGGGAATAGTACATTTAAGGTTGTCAAAGAATCTTAAAAACATATTCTATTCAGAATTTGCATTTGTCATACAGTCAGGTGAGATGTAGAGCTGGGCAGGAAAAAAAAAAACCCAAACACTTTTTAGAAGATGTCTACCTGGTATTTTTTTAAATCTTATTAAACCCTTTAAATTTGTATTCAAAACAATTTGTAATACTTTTGTTTAAGAAGTTGAATTGGTTTCTGTGATTTGTGGTGATTGAAGTTTCCAAGTGCTTGCTTTCAAACATGCATTTGTAGGAACACCTAGTATGGATGAAAAGCAACAAACAAATTAGGAATGTAGAGAAAGACTGAGAGGTGGATTGCTGTGCCAGAAAGTAGAATGCAGCCACCAGCTGCAGTAAGTGGAGCCAGGGCTATCTGTTCCCCCTTAGAAATTTACCTCAGTAGCCTTGGCTATATAAGGAATATAAGGTATATTGGTATATAAGGAATAAGCATATAAGGAGAGACAGGGAAGGAGTCTCAAGTGGCTGTGCTGCAGGAAATGCTCATTTGGCTCTCACCTAAAAAGAGAAAAAAATAATCAAAGAAGCCTCAGTCAAAGTAAAGCTCACAAATTTGTGAGCACGCCAAGAAGGAAGTGTTGGCTGGTGAGGATAATGGGGAAAAGAAAGCAATTGTAACAATAGCTCAGTGGTGACAGCACAAAGTAGCTGTGATTAAATTATATGAATGGTGAATGTTTAAGCCACGTTGTTAAGCAAAGGGAACTACTGAGTTGGTTCCTGTTACGCGGTTTGGCATAGATGTGCTTGATCTGTGTATCTCTTACAACTATCAAAAAGCAATCTGGCCATACAAGCAGCCAGCTTCACAAGAAATTGTTTTCTTGATCGACAAAACAACTACCCTTATTTTATTTTGCTGAATTCTAATGTGGAAGCACCTGTACATTTCACAGAACTGCAGATGGCTGAGGTTGGAAGGAACCTCTGGAGGGCATCTGGTCAAACTCCACTACTCAGGCACAGTCACCTAGAGCTGCTTGCCCAGGACCGTGTCCCGAGAGGCTTTGAATAATTTCCAGGGATGGAAACAGCCTGTGACAGTGCTCAGTCATTTTTCTCTATTCCATTTAAACAGAACTCTATTTGTCATTATGGGGTTTNGGGGGAGGGGACAGGGACAGAAAAAAAAAATAAAACAAAACATATTGTTTCATATTTAGTTTTTGCAAGCTTCTATCTTACTTTTCACGGGTTGCTGTGTTGTAAAAATAGGCTATTTGCTACTGTGTATTTATACCACCATTTACAAAATTCCTGCCACTGTTGTTTGTATATACTGTCCATGGATGTCTAAGTCACAATTTTAGGGTTTATAAGGTCTGGTTCCTAGTTTTAAACAATTTCTTCTGGAGCTTCCTCTTAGGGAGACAAAATGCTTTAATCAGTTCTCAATTCAGCCCCTGATTAAAAAAGTTATTTTAATGTTTTTTCACTCACTGTTGCAGTTTATGAGGGTCTCAGGTAGAGATATGTCATTTTTTAATGCAATTTAGACCTTTAAGATGTTAAATCACAATTGCTGAATCTCATTTCAACAGCATAAAAATAAATTTAAACTTGTCAAATCTCAGAAATACAAAAATTAGAAATCCAAAACAGTTTATTTCCAATTAGCCCCTGATGAGCTTATGCTGGTGGAGGCGAGGTGAAGAAACTTCATTCTACTCACTTTATGCTAACCAAGCAAATGAGAAATGTGAAACTCCTCGATCATGGCCTCAATCATATTTTTCATGAAACTTAAACTGATTCTAGAAATGTTCATAGGTGTTTCAGTATCTTTGGAAATCCAGATCTCAGTTCTCATGTACAGATTTCCCTAGCAATTGTTTTGGTTAGTACCAGTAAGGGGCATGGTTCTTTCCCAATACGCATGTATTTTCTAGGAAGCCACCTGAGAAAAGGAAGCAGATTTGCACGTGCCAATTATAAATATGATCAGCAACCCGATTGGATTGTGTGCTGGTGGGGAAAATAGTTGGAAATTTAACTTCAGGTGGAAATTTTCCAGAACATTGATATATGGTTTGGCCCCTTTTTATTGGCCTATCGGCTCACCTCCTCAGCTGAGTTAGAGCTTTCAGTTTGTTGCTGTATGAATGCCAGCTGAGGCCACCAGTTGCTCACTCATAATGCACTCATGATGAAACTGCAACTTCTGTGTCATTCTGAACTGTCCGCTCCTTTGCTGTGAGCAGAGTTGTGAAATGCGCAACAACGCTGTCTTGTGAGTTCTTGTCTAAATAATCTGCTTGCCCATACAAACATAACAAATAGCTGTAGGTGAGTAACAGAAAGATATCTGAAATCCAAAAGGAAGGTGGTTGCTTTATTTTTTGCCAGTCATGGAAGTGTTTGGGAGCCATAACAGCAAAGCCTTTTACTTACATAATGAAAAACCAAGCAATGGGGTGTATTTGAGAGGTTATGGCAGGCATAGTTGTTTGTATCTCGTAAAACAGCTTGAATCGGCCACTCAGGATATGACTGTGCAAAACTAACAGCTGGGGTTTAGAGCAGAAAACAACTACTGCAAGCAAGGAGGAAAAAGCTGTACTTTCCATCTTCCTGGCTCCAGGGTCTTGAAGCTTTCTTTCATGCACTGTTATTTCATGGGAAATGAAGGGCGTTCACAGAGAATGCAAGAAATGAGATGTAAGCATGAATGGGACTGAGCAGAAAGGTCTTGGAAGAAAGTCATGAACTCTATGACAGGATTGTAATACCTGGCTCTGCTCCCCTCCAAAATGTTGATATTGGATTCAGCTCTGAGCCCAACCTACATGGCCTTCATTACTGTTACAATTAATTAGTTCTGAACAAAATCCTGTCCAAAAATATTACATCAGGGAGTTCATCCATATTCATCAAGGAATATGATTTATAATACTCTTCTCCTACTAAGGCACTTCATTCTCTGCCCTTCTCATTGGTGCGAGTGGGAGAAAAACACTAAGAATGTTCTCCTGCTGTTTTTTCACTTGGGCTTAAGAAATGGGACAACAGTCCCTTCCTCCGCCCTAGGGGATGCATTGCACATGGGTACAAGATTGTGTGCTGTGTGACTGAGGCACTATTGAGCAGTCCTAGCTCCTCATAAGGCAATGTCTGATGGCAGGATCAGACATATCTTCGTGAGAACGTATATGCTTTTCACAGAAACTTCAGTTTCCTGTCTGAAAGACATATTAGGTATGTTTTAATGACAACTCCAGACTAGTGGAGGCTGGCGCTAAGTATTTTACAGCTCTGCAGATTATGCCAGAATCAAAGAAACCACAAGACTGAAACTGAATGTCAGGTTAGAAGTAGATATGGTTGGGCCAAGTATTAACCAAAGAAAGTGGATATAGCAGCAGGCCTTTGAATACTGGGGTAAGCTTGGCTTTTACCACAAAAAAGAAAAAAAAATTCATTTGGACTCACAGCTACAAATGTCACTGCTGTGTGTACTCACTTCGGCTCAGAATGAGCTGTCAGTGGAAAATACGATCTTCCAAAATTCCCTTGTGCTTTTTCACCACACAGAATCCTGGAACCCTCAGAGGTGGTGTGGAGCCACAGAACAATGCAATTTTTATGTAGTCACACAAAATCATGACCAAAATCCTTTCTGCATATAAATAATACAGATACAGATGCCCCTCTTTGCTAAGATGTAAGAAATCAAAAAGTGCAGTTCTGAAATGCTGCCGAAAAAAACTGTGTTTTCAATTTGAAGTGAGAGCTGAGAGTATGTGAAGAACAAATGAAGTGGAGAGATTAAGCAAGTCTATGGGCTAAATATTCTAGTTCAGATGTAAAGGCTTTAGTGACAATGTCAGATGTCCAGGGGGCAAGAATGAAACAAGGACAGAGATCAGGGTTGGAAATAGTTCACAAAAATGGACAAATGGGTCTAAGAATTCCAGAAGACTATAAAGGATGAAACAGCAGAAAGAGTATAAAAAGATCACTGACTAGAAGAACAGATGGGGAATTGAGATTTGAAGGCTGAAAGCAGCCAAGAGAGTAAGGAACCAACAGTGATGAAGTCCGAGAAGTAGAAATCTCAGAAGTGAGAGAAGGCAACTGGAGGTTGAGGCTTAGAAGGCTGAAGCCATGAAATAGAAGGAAGTGGAAAGGAAATGCTGAGATTGAGAGAGAGCAACCAAGCAACTCAACGTTTATCTTTGCAAAACTAAAGATGAGTGCAAACAAAAGTCACAGGAGTTGATTTGAAGTGCCCAAATGTTAGAAAGACCTGTGTGTTTCAGAATAATGGCTTATACGTGACCAGAGTGCTGGAAGCAAGGAGGACTGCCTTTATAATGGGAAAAACAAAAAAACAGTAGTTATAAATAACTCTCAACTCAGGGTGTTTGGCCCAAATACTGAGGATGTAAGCATTCTGTTTTTAAAAATAAAACCCACCAAACTATTTTTTACCTTCAGCAGCTTTGTAAACACCGCTGTTGGGCACAGTCTTCAATTATATTTAAGTCAGTATTTTGGTACCAGCTTGCTGGTTAGAGGATACCAACCTATTTTTTTTCTTAAAAGCCTTTTAATTAACAGAATGGTCCAAATGAACTGGTATTTCCAGTTCAGAATTATATCAGCTCAATAAAACTCTTTCTTTTCCAAAGTTTCTTCACAAAATGGAATAGAAAATCTTGCAGTCAATGTTATGTAGTGAGTGTATGAAAAAATGGGAGTTTTGTGCAAAGGACTAGGTATTTCTAAATATAAGTTTTAATTTTTTTCTTAATGGTAGAAGCCCTTTCTATGGTTATTTCTACACAACAGGCCTGTTGTCTCATTGTATGGATACACATACAGATTTCAACAATCAAATTCTCGCAAGTTGATGACGCAACACTGTATCCCTAAGTGAAGGAATAGTGATCATCTTTCTTCTCTTCAGAATTCTTGCTAAGTAATATCTGGGGCTTTGGTCATGGTTTTGAGGAGAAATTGGAGCCAGTTTCTGCTTCATCACTCCTTTCTGTGTTAACCTTACCTAAATCCATTCCAGTAAAAACAGTTAAACTTTAGAATGGGCTCAATGTAAGTTGTATCCTGAACAATTCCATGGTGCTCACGCAGATTATTTCCTTCGCTTCATTAAATAACTGTTAAAGTTTTCTAGAAGTATAAAATTCTCCTTTAATAGAAATTTTTATTTCACTTGCTGGAGATTTGATGCTAGAAATATCTGAAAAAAAATAAGTGCTTCAGTACTTTGACTACGGTATATGCATATTTTCATCATCAACTGAAGTGCCATGGCCTCTTCAGATGATAGTTAGGAAGACGAGCAAGGTTCTGCACTTGGGTCATGGCAATCCCAGGCACAAATACCAGTTGAGCAGAGAATGGATTGAGAGCAGCCCTGAGGAGGATGTGGGAGTATTGGTGGATGAGAAGCTCAACATGAGCTGACAACATCCTTTGGCAGCCCAGAAAGCCAACCGCATCCTGGGCCACATCAAAAGAAGCGTGGCCAGCAGGTCGAGAGAGGTAATTCTCTGCTCTCATGAGACCTGACCTGGAGTACTGCATCTAGCTCTGGAGTATTCAACACAGGTATGACATGGACCTGTTGGAATGAGTGGAACCTGTGGCCTCTGTGGCAGGGGGCCACGAAGGTGATTAGAGGGCTGGAGCTCCTCTCCTATAAAAACAGGCTGAGAGAGTTGGAATTGTTCAGCCTGGAGAAGAGAAGGCTCCAGGGAGATCTTATAGTGGTTTTCCAGTACCTAAAGGGGACCTACAGAAGAGATGGGGAGAGACTCTACCAGGGAGTGTAGCGGTAGGATAAGGGGTAATGGTTTTAAATTGAAAGAGGGGAGATTTAGATGAGATATTAGGAAGAAATTCTTTACTGAGAACAGGTTGCCCAGGGAAGCTGTGAATACCCCAGCCCTGTGGTGCCTAGTTGCCAGTCTGGGTTAAATCATGACACACTGGAAGAATACATGCTGGTGTACGTACGTAGCTTTTTGATTAAAATTGTCTTTACTTGTCTGAAATGGAATTCAGAGCTTAAGCGGACTAAAGAAGAAGAACTCAAATTTCAACAGGTCAGACAATCATGCAAATCTAGAGCTATCACTCTTTAAGAGACTGAAATGATGGAGACCACACAAATTGTTTCACGAAAGATCTCCAAGCAAAGTTTGGGGTTTTTTTTCCCCTTTGGAGAAGTGGGATTTCTGCATCTTAATGAAATCCTTGTCTATAGCACCATTCTTTTTCCTTTCCTCCCATAAAACAAAAAAAAAGCTTTTTTTTCCCCCCCAGCTGTAACCTACTTTGCAAATGCAAACATATGCCCATTGTATGCAAGGCTTATTGCACTCCTACCAAGGTAAAAAATATTTCACATCTTTGATCTGTTGCAGCCCTGGAATCTTGGGCAAATGCAAGAAAGGAACACCACATCCAAGGAGGCTGATTGCAGCTGTGCTGGAATTGTCCAGTGACACAGGAAAAATTGTATTTGTTAACACAAAATCTGAAGCTACTTTTTAGTTCAATATTTGGTTAAATCTAAACTGCTCTAACAGTTGTATAACACAAAGTTTTTATATATACACTAACATTTAGATGTGGAGCAAATTGGGTTTGTTTTTTTCCTATCAGACCATGGTGATTAGGAGACGGGCAGCATCTGATTTTTGTACATTTAAAAAATCTAGAAATGTTTATCTATGTAAAGTCTTAAGAAAAAGAATCCCCTCATTTTAAAAAAAAAAAAGTGTTTTTTTGTGAAATTTTGCTGCTTCTGTGTAAGTGTTGTTTTGGGGTTAGGCAGGAAATTTGCCTTATGGCTGCCAATTGAAAGTTGAAGTGTTTAGAAAAAAAATGTGCATATTTAATCTGTCATGGTTTTCAGAGAAGCATCTGCAGTTTGTTTTATTGTGGTCTTTAGATACATATTCAACTTATTTCTTCAGCAAGTCCATCTTTCTTTCCTAATTAAAACTGGCATAGGAGCTTACATACACAATGTACAGACTGGTCTAGACAAGAGGCATTACAGATAATTTGGACTGGAGGTAGCTGTATCTGAAAAGATGATCATAGAAATGTCTGGGTGTAGGTAAAGCCCCTTCACAAGGGTAGGATACATATTTTCCCTTTGTGCAGAAAGCTGAATGACTGTCTGGGTTTCTGAATGTTTTGTAAACTTTTTGGACTTCTGTTGTGGTTTGCAAAACTGTTTGTAGAAAGTCTCTCCACAACAGACACACTTAGCAGATCACCAATACTGGCTGCTGGACCCAGAGCCAGGAATGACATGCTTTTCCTGCCTATGCCCTACTTCAGTTTCTGGTCAGGTTTATCTTTTTTTTTTTTTTTTTG